>JAWQFJ010027210.1:25000-27500 GCA_034096865.1 Theodoxus fluviatilis
CTCTTACCCACCTACTACCAATATTCCCCACCCCCCTGTGAACGGATCCGGTGGCACACGCACAGCGCATGTTCATTGACGCGTGAAGGGGAATCTTCGAGGTGTCCTGGAGGCTCTCTATGAGGGCTTAGGCACCACTAGCTGTGAGTTGCGGGTGAATGGGTAAGAAGAGCAGATTGGGCGGATGATACATCTATATCTCGACTTAACAGAGCTCCCCATGGCTGAGCCAGACTGATGGCTCATACTCATGCTGAAATGGTCGTTGTCGGCAACATTTTCGGACACTGTACCCCAGTTTCAAATCTCGGCATTTCTCGCGAGAACGGACATTTATAAACGTCGTTTAGCTTAAGATTACACCCGAATCACGCGGACCGTTAAGGTGCATGGAGTACAGTACCGCCGAGCAAGACGTTTGTCATAAAACGCAGATACATTAACGCGGCCGGATCTTAGCATTACTCCCTGGGCGTGCGAGTCAAGTGACTGTAAGGCCGAGATTTCAAAACTGGGGTACAGTGTCCGGAAATCTTGCCGACAACGACTCTTTCAGCCATACTCATAGCTTGCTATGCAAGGAGAGCTGATTTCTGCATATATTTTGTCGTGCATCACGGAGTTAGTAAAATGCTTTACGGCTCCGATTCGAAAAACGTTTGGACTCGCCACACTTCATTGCACTAAAGGAATCTCACAGCCACAGAGGAAGATTAACTACTACACGACGCCAGACATTCTGGCGAACTGAAGTTGTTCGTTCTCAATGACCTGTTTAAGAGCTGAAGCGCACGAAATTCTTTGTCGAGTCACAAATACTTGGCTCAGCTCCATCTGACTTACACACTTTTGAAAGCTGCCTGCATTACTGAACATACGACCAAGTAAACAAAATGTTGTACGATTCAAGCACAGACTTTCGTCAGTAAGTGATTGCATCGGTTTGTAACTCGGATTTAGGAATGAACTGGTGTCAGTATTCTAAAGCGCACTGGTAGGTTCACTCATAACAAAGCAACACTGCACACGAAATAATGAATGAATAGAGTTTTAACAGCCACGAGCCTTTGCAGGCTATCTAAGGCCTTCACTTCACTTCACTTGTCCCGTAGTCTGGACGACCGCTGGGGCACTACAGATGATCTGGCAACCAGTTCTCTCCATTCCTCTCGCCTCTCGGACTGTCTCAAGGCTTCGCTGAGCCTCATCTCTGTCCACTCTGAGACGTTGTCCTCCCATCTTTTCCTTTGTCTGCCTCTCCTCCTCCCTCCTTTTACTGTGCCTTGTAACACAGTCTTGGCAAGCCCTGACGATCGTGAGACGTGCCCATACCACTTTAGTTTGCGTCTTTTCACAGTGGTCAGTAGTTCTTCATGGGGCCCGATGGCTTGCCTGATTCTGTTTCGGACTTCCTCGTTTGTGATGCGGTCCTTGCAGGAGATGCCGAGGAGTCGTCGAAAGCATCTCATTTCCATGGCTTGTATCCTTCTGTCCAAGTCAGCTGTTAGTGTCCATGACTCACAGGCATACAAAAATATGGACATGACCAGGGCGCGCATCAGTCTGGTATTTGAGCTGAGGGCTATATTCCTGTCCTTCCATATGGTCTTGAGTTTTGTGAGTGCTGCTGTGGTCTGAGCAATTCTGGCGAGTATTTCAGGTTTGGATCATGCATCTGTGACAATTGCTCCCAGGTATTTGAAGCTGTTGACGATTTCCAGTTTCTCGCCACAGATCTTGATGTCAGTGCTGATGCCGTTAGTGTTGTTGGTCATCAGTTTGGTCTTCTCTGCACTGATCTGCATGCCAAAATGTGTGGAAGTTGTGTCTAAGCGCTCCACTAAGTTCTCCAGCTCCTTTTCACTTCCGACCAGGCCATCTATGTCGCCAGCAAAACGTAAGTTTGTAATTGTTCTGCCGCCAATGCTGACTGTCCCCTCGTGGTCTTTTAGGGCGTCAGTCATTATTCTTTCCAGGAAGATGTTGAAGAGGGTGGGAGAGAGCAAACAGCCTTGTCTCACTCCGACTGTGGTTCTGAACCAGTCCCCAATGCTGCTGTTGAAGTATACGGCACTTGTGGCATTGTCATACAGGTGTTTTATGACTCTGATCAGGTTGGCGTTGATGTTGTACAGCTTCATGGTAGCCCACAGTGCTGCATGCCATACCCTGTCGAAAGCCTTCTTAAAGTCCACGAAGACGTGGTAGAGGTCCTGTTGGTGTTATAGGTACCTCTCGCACAGTATCCTGAGATTGAAGATCTGCTCCGTTGTACTGCGCCCTTGTCTGAAGCCTGCCTGTTCTTCAGCGATGATATTCTCTGCTTGTGGCTTCAATCTGTTCAGTAAAATCTTCAGCATGACTTTGCTCGGGTGGCTGATGAGGCTGATAGTTCTGTAGTTCTGGCAGAGCTGTAAGTTGCCTTTCTTTGGGAGCGTGATGATGAGGGATTGCGTCCACGGTGTGGGTCACTCCCCCGTCTGCCAGATCTTGTTGCAGA
>JAWQFJ010027210.1:32500-52500 GCA_034096865.1 Theodoxus fluviatilis
CTATTTCCACAGTCTGACATCTTTGTGGACACAAGGGCGGTTCCAAAGTGTGACAAAATTTTCAGGGGCAGACAAAGTCCACAGTTGATCCCAGCGCTATCTCGTCGCGGTGCTTGGAAAAAAGTGTGACTTCGACACAAAGGCGCAAAGAAAATTGCTCGGTAGAAGCGCATAAAACTACCTCGGCTGCAAACAGTGGCGCCATGCCGCCAAGCAGGTGAGCTGCGAGAAGTCAATGCAAGCTCAATATACCTGGCCTGGGTGGTGCTGTGAAACGAGTTCTAGAAGCAATCTTCCCTTGGGCTCATCCTCAGATGACCGTCAGTCACCTCGCTTCTCTGGAAGTGTCTTGTCTTCTGTTTTCGAACCCCCTTCACCTCCCCTTCACCTCCCCTTCACCCCCCTCCTCCCCCCCTCCCCCCCCCCTTCCATCCACGCCTCTCCCGATTTCAGCTATTATTTCCCCTCACAACCGGACAACATTTTCATTTCAAATATGTTTCTTGTAGAATCATACATTATGGGTTTTGGAGCGTCAAAGTTTCCATAGTATGCGTCAGGCCTAAGATGTGGCTTTGCTCTCTCACTCTCTCTCTCTCTCTCTCTCTCTCTCTCTCTCTCTCTCTCTCTCTCTCTCTCATTCTCTCTCTCATGGGCCGGAGGCCTAACGGATAAAGATTTTCATTCGTTCGTTCAATCTCTCTCTCTCTCATGGGTCGAAGGCCTAACGAATAAAGTTTTTCATTCGTTCGTTCGATCTCTCCCTCTCTCTCTCTTTCTCTCTGTTTCTCTCTCTCTCTCTCTCTCTCTCTCTCTCTCTCTCTCTCTCTCTCTCTCTTCCCCGCTATCTCTCCTCCCCCCTTCTCTCTCTCCTGCGATCTCTCTCCTGCGAGCGCGAATACACGCACACACGACCCACACATGCACGCACACATGCGCATACGCTAATTTTAACGTAGTACCCATCTGCTCACTCACCTCAGAGAGGCTGTCCACTCCAAGAATGACGCGTGTCGATGGAAACCCTGGCACCAGCGAGCTTACACTAAAGGTCTTTGCTTACACTCTGTGGGTAGGTCTCTCAGGGGAGAGCACTCTTACCTGGCAGATGTCATTACTTGTCAACAGCGTTGCTAGAAACATACGTCAGAGCTGTCCTGGAGAAGGGTGTGTGCTGACCGTCAAGGGGTGGGGTGTGGTTTACAGGGGTGGATGGAGTGAAGGTTTGTGCTAAGGTGTGTGTGTGTGTGTGTGTGTTTTTTTTTTTTTGCTAGAGTGTATGTATGCGTATGTGTGTATTTGTTTGCATGAGAGTGTATGTGTGCGCACGTGCGTTTGTGGCTGTGCGAAGGTGTGCGTGTGTGTGCCTGCGTGCATGCGTGTAAGAGTGTGTGAGTGTGTGTATGTGTGTGCGTGTGCGTGCGTGTGTGTTTACCCATATATGTATGTACATAAGTGCGTCCGTGCGTGTGTGCGAGTAAGCATATGGTATAAATGGCGGGCGGGCTGTATACAAAGGAGCAGCCTCATACTGCCAGGGGTGCACACTGAGGCATGACTGCCGGCCCTACCCTGTGTGTGGAGACAGCAAGGTGTGCAGTGAGGGCAGTGGCAGGCTGGCAGCCCTCCAGTCATTGTGAACACAGAGACCATAATACTCCCAGTCTCAGCCGTGCTGCATGCACTCCAGTCTGCCGCTGCAGAACGTCGTCCTCCCTCCAGAGCAGAGTTAGTCCCCCTGTGGGTTGGGAGTTAGAACAGAAACTCCGCGTCTTCCTACGAGATGTGTGGGAGGCGAATGAATAAGGAAATCGTGACCTGATTTTGCTCTTACTTCAATCTGTTCCAACCTCCTCCTCCTCCTCTTCCTCCTCCTCCTCCTCCTCCTCCTCCTCTTCCTCCTCCTCCTCCTTCTCCTCCCTCTCCTCCCTCTCCTCCTCCCCCTCCCCCTCCTCCCCCTCCTCCTCTCCCTCCTTCTCCTCCTCCCCCTCCTTCTCCTCCTCCTCCTCCTCCCCCACCCCTCTTCCTCCTCCTCCCCCTCCTCCTCCTCCTCCTACCCTCCTCCTCCTCCCCCTCCTCCTCCCTCTCCTCCTCCTCCTCCCCCTCCTCCTCCCTCTCCTCCTCCTCCTCCCTCTCCTCCTCCTCCTCCCCCCCTCCTCCTCTTCCTTCTCCTCCCCCCCTCCTCCTCCCCCTCCTCCTCCCCCTCCTCCTCCTCCCCCTCTCCCTCCTCCTCCCCCTCCTCCTCCCTCTCCTCCACCTCCTCCTCCACCCCCCCCCCCTCCTCCCCATCCCCTCCCCCACCCCCGGGATGTTAAAATATATCCGTTTATTATATTAAAGAAGGTAAATATGCCACATTTAGAAAGAGATTCAGTGGTGACTTCGCAATTTCCTGAGGAGATACTTATATGCGAAATATATGGGTACGCTTGCAGGGTACTGCAATGAAATATATTTCAGCAAGATTTCAAGGAACGTCGACAAAAAAAGCGGGAGCGATGGACTCCGACAATCCAAAGCGAGCACGCACACACGAGGCTGGATGTAAGTACTCAGACGCTAGTGCAAACATTATAATGGAAATGGAAACATGCAGCAGTAGTTATTTAAAAGCGTTGTGTACATTAAAAAACCTATTCCATTTTAATATCTTAAAGTTCACTTTAATCTACTGTATGTATATATTGTATGCCATATGCCCAATGGGTCGTCGACCTCAATATATGACTGCCTTTACATCCGCTTGTATCATTTTGACTCATGTTGACACCGGCCTATTCCTCGCAAGATCTTGGCTTTCCTCGCGTCCATGCAACCCTCGATCCTCAGGGGACTCGCGAACAATCTCGTCTACACCGTCACCACCACGCAGGGTAGGACACAACGACGTAGCAGAGTAGTTGGCTCTCCGCCACGCCAGGGTTTAATTCAACTGACTGTGCAACAGGCATTCCCACATGTATACCTTGCGACCCACGCAAGGTCTTGCGAGGTGTCTATGCAACGCGATCCAGCTGTCTGTTTTTGCGTGTGTGCTTCTCGTCTGCTGTTGCTGTCGGATCGATTGGAAGAGCTATTGATTGGCGGGGGTGGGGGGTGGTGGGGGGTGGGGGGTGGGGGAGGGGGGGATGAGGAGGTGGGAGGGGTTGGATGTGGGTGGAGGGTAGTTGTGAAGTTTTGAGTAGTTGAAGCCCAGGGAACTCGGGGTAAATGGTACAACAATCTACACGCCTTAGTCTTATCATTGGGTTGATACTTCCCCCCACCCTCCTCCATCTTGGAATCTACCGTTGTCAGTCGGATCAATTAGAGGAACTATTGATCTGGGTGGGTGGGGGGTGGAGGGTGTGGGTGGGGGGTGGAGGGTGTGTGTGAAGTTTTGTGTAGCTGGAGCCCGGGGAACTCGTGGTAAATTGTTGTGCAAACTCCATTTCTCCGCCGCAATCGTATTAGCAATACTTCTCCCTGCCCCCCCCCCCCCCCCCCCCCCCCCGTTCCCCTATTTCCGACCCATTTACAACTCCACCCCTCACCTCGGTCCCCCCACCCCTCCCTTCCCTTCCCCTCTCCGTATCTGCCTCACAATGTAAGACATCTATCTTATGAAGATCGTCCTTACTATAATACAGTCTTTCGTGACTGTTCTATTTGTTTGTGACATAGGAGTACAGTATCTATTTCTTCTTCTTCTTCTTCTTCTTCTTCTTCTTCTTCTTCTTCTTCTTTCTCTCTCTCTCTCTCTCACCCACAGAGAGAGAGAGAGAGAGAGAAAGAAGAAGACATAGATACTGTACTCCTATGTCACAAACAAATAGAACAGTCACGGAAGACTGTATTATAGTAAGGACGATCTTCATGAGAGAGAGAGAGAGAGAGAGAGAGAGAGAGAGAAAGAAGAAGACATAGATACTGTACTCCTATGTCACAAACAAATAGAACAGTCACAAAAGACTGTATTATAGTAAGGACGATCTTCATGAGAGAGAGAGAGAGAGAGAGAGAGAGAGAGAGAGAGAGAGAGAGAGACAGAGAGAGAGAGAGAGAGAGAGAGAGAGAGAGAGAGAGAGAGAGAGAGAGAGAGAGAGAGAGAGAGAGAGAGAGAGAGAGAGAGAGAGAGAGTTGTGGATGACGGAAAGAGGAGTAAAAGTGTGGCGGAGATGGGAGACGAATCGGTTCCATAATTAATTGTTTAAAAAAACTGGGGGTGGGGGTGGGTGGGGGTGGGGTGGGGGTGGGGTGGGGGTGGGGTGGGCGTGGGGGTTGGGGGTGAGCGGGGGAGGGGAGAGCGGGGGAAGGGGGCAGCCGGGGAGGACAGATACGAACACAAAGACACACAGGTTATACCGACGGACGGATTAAGAGAGAGAGAGAGAGAGAGAGAGAGAGAGAGAGAGAGAGAGAGAGAGAGAGAGAGAGAGAGAGAGAGAGGGCTGACGAATGGACGGACGGACGGACGGACAAAGGGGCGAACGTGTGTTTGTGTGTGTGTGCCCGCGTGTGTATGTGCAAACGCGAATTAGCGCATACGCGCACTGGTGCATGCGTGTGAGTGGACCAATCAATGCATGCTAAGGTTTTCTTATCGGGGCCTGAGTCAATAAATCCCAGCCTATTGACTCCTGTGTACTCTAGTCTGGATTTCTGTCTCTCAAACAAGCAGCGTAGAGTAGCTTCGGGAATGATCTCAGGCGAGTGTTTAGAACGCCCTCTGTTGAGCGTGCAGTTTTCCCTCCACAGACCAGCCTGGATACGGCGTGCCACGCTGTGTTCATGCATGGAGATTATTGCTGAAGACTCTCTGTGCTCAAAAGAAACACACACAGTCTGAACCTTGTATGCCACGTGAATGGCAGTCTGCTCCGCAGGGTCAGATAAAAATACCACCATTATTATTTCAGTACCTAGTTCGTCTATCGCTATTTATTGACCTGAAATTAGCTCCAGGTGGAGTTGGTGAGAGTGTCACTGGAATGTTCATCAGCCACCATCACCTTCTTATGCAGCAGTGAAATCAGGTTCCTTTCCTTTTTTGTTCTATTCTTGCTTTCTCTTCCAGGAGTATTATCAATTTCCTATTGCCTTTCAAACAGCTCATTACGAGTGTCTTTCTCCGACCTCCACAATCTGCTTTGGAGAGTTGCGAGGAATGCACGCGCACTTCTTAAAACCTTACCCTGATAGCAACTCCTTTCGTCCTGAGTGCAATTGCGTCCTCCAATTCTTTCAAACCTGCTGTACAACTTCCGCACAACACAGATGGTGGAAACACAATCATAACGGAACGATCACTGTACGGTGTACCAGCAAAAATTTTTATTCACTTGGGTTTTTTGATATCATATATTGCACTTGAGAGAAACCAATGTTGCCTACAAGTATTTTTTGTCCACAAACATGTGATTTATGTTGATGAAGTCAGAATAGTAATAATAATAATAGTAACAATAATATGCTAAGATACGAAGACACGGAGCCTGCAGTGTGTTATGGCCGACACGATGGATAGGTACAGGTGCAGAGATGAGGGGACAGAGAGAACTTTGTACAGAACAGCACACACAGCGGCGCGAAACTGGCCAGTGCACATAGTAATAATGAATACAGCCAAGCCTGAGAACTTGCCTCATTAATTAACTCATCAATTAACCAGGCCTTCAGACTCATAATCACATCATGGACATACGTTCACGAATCAACACAGGCTTAATTAATCATCAAACGACATGGAAGTGAGATTCACTCACACAGACATCAAACATCATACCAAACTTTGCCTCTTTACACGTTTTATAACTACTATTAATCTATTTTTTTTAAGGAAAAAACCGGCCAGTGTCTTAATCATTGACCTCTGACCCAGCAACTCTACATAACTAAGGGATGCTACTGTAAGAGTTTGATGATCTTGTTATCTGAAGATGATTAAGTTTTTACGTCTGTCGTCTTTAGTGGGTAGAGTGGTATAAAACTCTAGGACAATATCAGTCGTCGCCTAAGTATATAAGAAAATCTTCATTCAATTCCTGTGTGGGTTGGGCTTATCTCGTCCACCTGTGACCTTAGTTTTCTTTACGAGTACTTGTTAAATTCATGTGAACCATTATGAGTTCATTCCCCGCATGTTCGCCTACCGAAGAAAACAAACCGTCTGACGTCGACAATTATGCATTCATTATTTAGCAGTGGATCATTAAGTCCCATCATTCAACATACATGTACATAAACATCGTTTCAAGCGTTACCTTTAATTTGTGACAACACAGCATTCAGTCTTGGAAGGCGTCGCAACACAAATGATCGTCATTGTGAAACCAAACGCTGAAGATATTGCTCGAACCAGTCTTGCTCGCTACATATCCATGAGGTGGACAACGCCGTCCGAGTTCAGACGACTGACGTTGCATTGATGTTGTCCGAGTCCCTGAAATGAAGTTCAACACACATACGCTCCCGAATGTTCCACTTAGGTCTGACCCTTTCATCCCAGGAGCTGAATCTTTTCCGACTTTGCAGTTGAAAATCGTCACATCAGAAAGAAGAAGAAGAAATTTGGGCATGATTATGGAAACTGAAATTGCACGAGAGGTTTTTCTTAACATTATGTGCAAAACTCTCTGCATCCGATTCCAAAATTGTGAAGGGCTGGAATATGTCTCCAGCATCTAGTATTTCAAACGGAAGTTGTTCAAAACAGAAAGCAGCTGCTGATGATACAGATACCTACCACAATATACATGCCTCAAACTTTTTTTTCTCCTCAGTAAACACTGAAGCATTTTCAACGCAAGCTACTGTTGCAATGTTTTTTCCTTTTTTTAAAGCGGTTTTACAAACACAAAGACAAAACAACACATGAAAGAAACTGGTCAATCTACACATGGTCTGATCAAAGCAACGACTTGAAGTCATCGACAGAACTCAAACCAATCAAAGCCCTTCGATTCTATCACAATCTGGACAGCGAAACACTGGTACCTCTACAGGGGAAAGATAATCCTCACACCAGCTTCTTGCTGAATGCAGCCTGCAACTCAGGGCCAAAATGGAGTTGGCTACAAAGGACATTCTATTTACAACTTCTGGCAATATCCACAAAAAAGCATTACATTCTCCACATGTGCTCTCTATGGCCGATGATTGCGATGCTAATCTGACAGTCCAGGATCAAGACAAAAACAAACTGATCATACAAAACGAACTGTTGATGAATTTCACACGCTTGGCATCAACGCATTAATCAGAAAGTCTGAAATATCTATTCAGTGGACTCACCATACTTAATCACGAAGATTTCTCCTATTACCCTATACATATAAGCATCAAAACATTTGATCCAAAACCGATATTGGTTGGAGAGCTCTGTTCACTATAATTTACACAAAAAAATAAATAAGAAAAAACATGTGACAACATCTATTCCTCAAATGTTGCAGAATGAACTGGCTATAATAATTTCACAAGTTTCTACTCTGAAACTAGGCAAACTGCACATATCCCAACCATTGAGCCATCATTTCCGTTTGTCTGTCTGGATCTTGTGTGCACATGGATTCATATTACAAACTGGCAAAATCATGGACACCCTGGGTTTACTTTCTACTTCTGAGAAAATACCCACTTCACAGAGAACAACACATTTTATTTGTTTTCCACATATCAGGACAGAGTCATGTTATTTGCTCTAAACAGGAAAAGATTGAATATGTGCTTATCTACAGTTCGTTTTTGTTTCTTTTTTGGTTGTTGTTTGCATTGAAACACATAATCACAAAGGTGACACACAAGCAACATTTTCTTCAGGGGACCAGAGATGCCGGAAGACGCATGCATCCAAGCACACCACAAAATTCACCACAACTTTGATCTCAAGCAGTATGTAGCACATGTGATTTGCATCGCATTCATCAACTGCCCCCAAGCACTGAGAAAATCACCACAACAGATATTTGTGCAGAGATTACTCCCTGAATTTCACAAAACTTGCACAAGAAGGGTGCAATGTCATCGTAATGTCAACACAAAAGAGCATACACTCATGGGACAAATTGGCTGAAGCAACTCCAGGGGTATCCCTACTACTCCATGCCCATGCGATCCAATGCACACTGTCTGTTTGTCTGAACAGATGGCAAACTCTGAACAACACATCACCTCTCATTAGTCCCAATCAAAGTGGGGTGGGTGCAGGTGGGGTGGACATGGGTGGGGTGGATGGGTGAATTAAAGGGGGTAGGGGTAGAGTAAGGGGTATTGGGTGAGAGTGCAGGGGTGTTCTGCAACAGATGCACTGCTACAGCCCCAAGCTCATCAAACATTATGCATGCTGTGCCAGTAGAAATATGAAAAACAGGATAACTGCAAAGCCACCTATTGAGACACATTAGACACAACACTTCCTCTTTGTGAAAGCAATTATCCAAGACGCTGCACCACGAGACACTGACGGGTAATTTTACACATGGGTGTGAAATGCTGAGAGCTGTGGTAACTGGAAACCTACGTTCGACATTGATTGCATGTCCAAATTGCCACCTCGTCAAGAGATGAGACAGTGAAGCTATGAAATGCAGGGAGAAGGCCCACAATGGGAAAGCCAACAGGAAAATTATGTCTGCCACATTCCCCTACTGAAGCATCAACTGTACGTCACCACAACAATGGATGACTAGATCCTCTGTATGGTTGTTTTGAAAACCAAAGCAAAATATTTCCATCCTGGCATGGAAAAAAGATGCAAGCTCGTTAAAGTGAAAGCAATGAAACGTTGAACAAGAAGAAAAAAACACTAAACAATAATGAGATGCAAAATGTACACATTTGCCATTATCAAAAAAGAATTGATTAAGGATTGATAAACTTTGAAAGGCTTCCCACTTAAAATTGCACTGGTCACAGCTTTGAATACTGAAAGCATTAAATCTGAGGAGGAATGCTAAAAGTTCAAATTAAAAGAAATGAACTTGCAATACTGCCATCTAAAAAACTGATTTTAAACAAAAATCTGGTATGAACATATCATAGATGGGGCAATGTAAACAAAGAGACTGTACAAGAGGTTTGCTGAAACTTATCCACAGGGTTTCATGATGAAATTTATCATGTCAACATAAAATATCTAAGGCAGCAGCATCCAAAAGATGCAACAAGAAGCTAAAAGCAACCTGATCACTGACAAATGGGCATAGGACAATTCACATATCTAAAAATGCTGAGGGGTTTGCGTCAACACATGATGGTGTCTTGAAGATGTAAAAGTATCAGATATGCAGGAAAGATGAATGGGGGAGGGGGCCTGATGAAAATCAAGTGTTTCCATTAACCCCAACCCCACTATTTTCACACAGTTGAAATATTACCATTGCACATTCAATGCTGAAAGTGTCAAATTTGAGATTTTTTACTTCATGCCGCCATTGTCACCACGGATGCACATGACATTTTGTAACAATTCTACTGCAATGTGATGTTTGAGCATAAGTCTGCACTAAAGAAGAAGAAGGGGGAAAAAGAGAGCATTTTTGAAAATGTACACAAATCAAGATAGACTCAACTTTTTTTTAAAAACAAGTATGGGTACATTTTATCAAAACGCCAATGTCCACATGATTATTACACAAACAAGATGAATATTTGCTTTAGAATAAAAGATGCAAAATGGATTTTAAAAAATTGCAATGTGATGGCTTTTTTTGTGTACACAAATGTAGAACTTTCCAGGTTCATGAGACCCATTCAGGGACATCAAATATACTGAGCAATCTATTAAAAAAGAAAAAAGAAAAAACAAGGAGGTGAGCTGATGTACAGTAACAGGGACAAGTTGAAAAGGTAAAAACATTCTGCTTCATCGATCTTCTGAGCCTGAAGCCAGGAAATGACGTCATCACATCCTCACAAAGGAAGAAAGAATAAGATAAAACGTCTCTACCAGAACATGAGTGCAGATGGCCTGTCATAAATGAAATTATAACTGCCTGCCACATGTGAGTTTACAAAAGAGCCAAATAATGAGCACCACACATCATAATACAATGCTGTCATCAAGTTTCTTCTCTTTTTTTAAGGAAAGGAAAAAATTAAGGAGGTTTGCATGATGGACTTCCTCTCAGCATAAGATCGATCTAGTTTACTGCTATGAGCTGAATATGGAATAAACAAATAGAACCACCCCAAAAATCATGGCAAGAGTTCTGCTGGAAGGAATCCATTACTGTAAGCTTGGAATATGGGACATCAACTGACTAAAAACGGACAAAATGAGCACCTTAGGCATTGTGGAAGTTTAAACTGTACTTTAGGTTTTCAAAATTTTTCATCAAAATGTGTACAATCAAGATTTCATAATCCATTACTGGGCATGATTTCCTGGCATGCAAAATAAATGTAGTCCATTAAATGAAATATAAAAAACGATGTACAAACTTTCTTGGTATATTTTATCCACAAGATTATTTTTGTCTGCCCAGTAATTATTGAAACTGTTGATTTGATACAGATATTACTGATTAACTGAAAAAGCAAACTTTCAGATAAAACAAACAAGCAAACATATGTGCAGTTGACGCAAATACTCAGGCTGACTTTCCTAAAATACTGACACATTTCCTGTGATGGGAGTGGAGCCAATGATGTTGTCCACCCAAACCAGGGAGCGACGAGGGAGAGATCTTTGAGCAAGGTTGTGTGAGATTGATTTCTGCCTCCCTTCATGAAGAACAAGCATAGAGAAAAAAAATGTTGGGGTAAAAACATTATCCACATACTATCGGGAATATATTTTCAGCAGGTGTGCAGGACAGCCACTGCCAAAAATGCAAGTCACGTAAGTTGATGCGGATGATGGGGAAGACTGTTCACAGAGGACTGGCAAACAGCACAGAGGTGTGGAGAACTTTTTTTGCCGATGACTCCCTTTATAAAATGACAGTCATCAGTCCATATCAGTTACAGCTCCTGAGTGTGTGGCTAAGCATACATCTTTAAAAAAAGGTCAACCTCAATATTTTCAGGGTTGCAAGTAGCACAATAATAACCCCTTATGTTCAGATACACTCTCCTTTTCTCCATTCACACACACATAGCAGAGACACCCTAAGCAGTTGTAGTGGGAGGGGTAATCATACTTTAAAACCACAGAAGCCAGCATTTTCCTCATGCAAATACCCTGTCTCATTTGGAGACACTTTCTCTCTTACTTTCCTGACCGCCAGATCCACTCAGATACAGAGCTGGCAACAAAACAGCAGCACACATATCATTTGCATGTGACAAATATGTAAAACGCATACCATCAGAATGCAGTTTTTCCATGTGGCATGTGGCACGACATGAGGATGCTACAAATGCACTGCCTCACACCACACAGATGTAGTGAGAATGCAACTCAAAGCTCACGCTACTAGGGATTCCAGAGACCCAACACTCTTCAAAGATGACAACAATTGCAGGCAGTTGACAAAGAGTTGGAGAGGGGGCATGGATTGGAGGGGTGAGGGGGTGGGGGTGGGGGAGGCCTGAAGATTGTCCCTGGAAGACAGGCTGTTAGCTTCCCGAGAGGAAGACAGATTTCCCCATGAGGTGGAGGTCTTTGACAAGGACTTGGCTGTCACACATATTTTTTGTTCTGCTGGGAGTCAAGGGTAGGGTCGGTGTTCTAGAATCCATTTCAGGAGTTCAGCTTCCGCAACCAATGTAATGTAGGAGTTTACCCATGCTTGTCAATCCATGTCATCTTTGGGAGGGGGAATGAGGGACCCTAGTCTGAGAGGTCTGCATTTCGAAGCATGAAGAGGATGGATGACTGTTGCAGTCCAGATGTTTGTTGGATTCAGTGCTGTCCCTAAGCCATGACATCATTCCTGTGCAAAAATGGAACAGGTGAAGGACTGACCAAATGTGCGCTTTTGGCAGTGTTTAGGCTCATTCTGCAGCAGACTGACCAATGAGGCAGAGTAGAGGGAGACCAGCAGTCACCCTTTGGCAATGGAGAACATGGAAGAAAAAGTCCCGAGCCAGCCCCTTTCCAGAATTATTCAGCATTGAATAGGAAGCGTCTCTCAGTCACAAGGATGCAAACAAGTCATGTACACACGTCAGTCTCTTGCTTCGCAAGCTGTCAAAAACTGGGACCTGGAAAATCATAACACTGCCCATTCTGGCAGGACAGAGAGGCCATGGTAAGAACACTGGACTATGCAGGGAAAACTCTCTAAGCATGGGGACCAACGCCAAGAAGACAGGAATGGATGATTGCAGAAGATACCATTTCCCCAATCTTCTGGTTTTCTTGCGTCTCCAGCAAGAGATTCATCAACAACAACCTTGGCCATCTGCAAGCATGCACCCCCACACACACTGCAAGCAGTCCAATACTCTTGCAAGACAGCTTGAGTCTCTTCTTGCCAAAAATCTCTTTTCCCCACTTGATGAAGCTGGACCCCAGGGTCTCTATATGGTCCTTCAACGTTTCATCCTTCCATAACGATCTGGCTCAGCCTTGTAGCACAGGAAGACAGCAACAGGGACATCAGCTATTCAAAGTAGTCACCAGTTGCTCTTGATCCTCGGCAGCTAATCTCTTTGGTTGGACAGCAGTCAGGCACAGCAGGACAGAGATTCCACTCTGACATCCAAGTTTCTTACAGAGTCAGTCATCCAGTCGTTTCTCATTCTGCCTCACTTGACAAGAGGCCTTTCATGACTTGGCAGCTTTTCAACGTCCTTTCCCCAACATTCAAAGGCATTTTTCAACTGACTATCCAGCACCCATCATCGCTACTCCATCTTTTGTCTTTGCCCTATGTCCAGCAATCTCATCACTCAAAATAAAAACTTACATCGGCAGGAGAAAACTCGCGGGTGACATAAGAAGCCAGAAGTGCTTTTTAACCAAATCCATGAAACTTCCAACACTTGCTGTTAAGACTTCTTGGTTCCGTAGAACGGCTTTGGGCCCATGCGCAGTGGCTGGGACTTGATCAGGCTGTCCGTGGGAGGGGAGGTGGACATGGAGGAGGAGGACGTGGGAAGTTCCAGGCTGGCTCTGGACCCCAGAGATGGCGAATCCTCCATGGAGGATGAACTGGTGTGGATTGCTGACCTGGTCAGCCTTGGCGTGCCGCCTCCCAGCACCGGAGACTGCTCCTCTCCTCCCTCCGTGGCCTGCTTTGGCTCAAACATCTCCATCAGCTCCTTGATACTGCCCCGCCGCTGGATCTCTACCCCCCGTTCTCCAGGGGTCCTCTGTCCCCCTCCCTCATCTCCAGACCTCCTCCCTGTTGGGCCCCGTCTGTCAGACCAATCACTGCTACCCGAGTCACTCATGTCTCTCCGCCCGTCACTCCACCTTGCACCCCCTGCACCCTCGCTGCTGCGGTTCTGGTCCCGGAGGACCCCACCCACGGGGAGAGAACCCGAGTCCACGAGCTGGGATCCTTCAGACTCTGACGTGGAAGACTCGCTCTGTGTGCGTCCCCTTGAGCTGCTGCCGTACCTAGGGGGCCGTCCGCTGTTGGAGTACTTGTCTCCTCCACGTAGCGACGCCGAAGCCTTCTTCCTGGATCTCAGCTCCTCCCGGACTTCGGACGGAGACGGTGGAAGGTCGTCCAGATCCGCGTAGCGTCGGCGCTCAGGCTTGGCCGCTGTCGGGGGTGGCTGCTTCTGCTGGCGTCTCGTCGGCGTCGGGCTTCGTGACGTCACTCGTCTGTTCTCCTTGTCGCTCCCGGCCCTTTGTCCCTCTATCTCGCTCCACCTCACTGCCCTCTCCCGCGACCTCGAGCTCCGCGACCTTGACCCCCTTTCCCTCGACCTTGACCTTAAGGCCGACCCCAGCCTCGGCGAGGACGGGACGACCTCTTCGTCCGTGTCGGCTGAGTCCAGTTCGCGGACTCCGGAAGACGGCATGGACAGCGACGTACCCTGGAAGGATGACGTCAGCGAGTTAGAGCGACCTTTGACCCGGGGGGCTGGTACTGGGGACTGACCCGGTGAGGCAGCAGCAGGCAGACTGGGATCGGACCGACGCTCAAAGAGGGCGACTAGGTTGGCCATCTTGGCGGAGCGACGTCGTGCCCTGAGGCTGCCCGTGGAGAAGGAGGCAGCCTCGTTGCCTGCCCCCAGCTCTCCGGCGCCGTAGGCTCCGTGACGCTCTGTGGCCAGCTGCAGGACTGACTCGTCCAGGGAGGACCGACTGCCCACCAACTCCTCCAGTCCCTGGGGGCGGAAACAAAAACCCACAATGCAGAGAGGCGCGAAGTGAGAGAGAGAGAGAGAGAGAGAGAGAGAGAGAGAGAGAGAGAGAGAGAGAGAGAGAGGGAGGGAGGGGAGGGAGGGAGGGAGGGAGGGAGGGAGGGAGGGAGGGAGGGAGGGAGGGAGGGAGGGAGAGGGAAGGGAGGGGAGGGGAGGGGAGGGGAGGGGAGAGGAGGGAGGGAGGGGAGGGAGGAAGAGGGAGGGGAGGGGGAAAGAGAGGAAGAGAGAGAGAGAGAGAGAGAGAGGAGAGAGAGAGAGAGAGAGAGAGAGGGAGGGAGAGAGAGAAAGAGAGAGAGAGAGAGAGAGAGAGAGAGAGAGGGAGGGAGGAGGGAGGGGGAGAGGGAGAGGGAAGGGAGGGGAGGGGAGGGGAGGGGAGGGGAGGGGAGGGAGGAGAGGGAGGAAGAGGGGAGGGGAGGGGAGGGGAAGAGAGGAGAGAGAGAGAGAGAGAGAGAGAGAGAGAGAGAGAGAGAAGAGAGAGAGAGGGAGGGAGAGAGAGAAGAGAGAGAGAGAGAGAGAGAGAGAGAGAGAGAGGGGAGAGAGAGAGAGAGAGACAGAGAGAGAGACAGAGAGAGAGAGAGACAGAGACAAAGACAGAGAGAGAGGAGAGAGAGACAGAGAGAGAGGGAGGGAGGGAGGGAGGGAGGGAGGGAGGGGAGGGTAGGGGAGGGGAGAAGAGGGGAGGGGAGGAGAGAGGAGAGAGAGGAGAGAGAGAGAGAGAGAGAGAGAGAGAGAGAGAGAGAGAGAGAGAGAGAGAGAGAGAGAGAGAGGGAAAGAAAGAGAGAGAGAGAGGGAAAGAGAGAGAGAGAGAGAGAGAGAGATAAAGAAAGAGAGAGACAGAGAGAGAGAGAGAGGGAGGAAGGGAGGGAGAGGAGAGAGAGAGAGAGAGAGAGAGAGAGAGAGAGAGAGAGAGAGAGAGAGAGAGAGAGGGTTTAACGGGAGTGTAGAAAAACAGAGTATGCAAGTAGTATTTAGGCGTAGTACAGTGAACATCACTTGACTGTAACAACGAAGAACGAACGGGTAATACAGCATCAACAAAACTTTGGACGTGCATGAATTTTACGGAAGCAACACATCCAAGCACTTAGCTACAGTTCATGCAAACTCAACACTAAATTCCCATTTGAGTATAAATCTGCCGTGAGTCCAAACGGCGACAGTCAAGAAGGTGCCTGGGCAAGAGAGTCCATCCCTACTGACCTTGGACAGGGGACGAAGGAAGCCAGCCCTGGAGCGACTGCCGTCCTCGGACTCGGAGAAGACATCGTCCTCGGTGCTGGAGAGACCCGACCCTGGCTCGTACTCGAAGGTGGCAGCACGCCCTTCACCCCACTCGTTGTCCACCGCCTCCGCCAGCTGTCATGGAACAATGCACATGGTGAAGAACTGACCTTGTTCTTGCCTCCACCGACACGAGCGTGGTGAAAAACTTAGCTTCGCCACTTGGGTAGCAGCCCTTGAGAGCTTTACACAGAACGACGATGTCAAGCACGCATAGACATAGGCAGACGGACAGACAGACAGACAGACATACAGATAGACAGACAGACAGACACCTACGGGGACAGGGAGGAAGAGGAGCAGGAGGAGGAGGAGGAGGAGGAGGAGGAAGAGGAAGAGGAAGAGGAAGAGGAGGAGGAGGACAGGAGAGGAGACGATAGAGGTGAAGAGAGGACAGGAGAGGTGAGGACAGGAGAGGAGAGGAGAAAGGGAGGGGGGGGGGGGGGAAGGAAGAGAGAGAGAGAGAGAGAGAGAGAGAGAGAGAGAGAGAGAGAGGCAGGCTCGTTCACAGACACATGCACGCACGCACGCATGCATGCACACACAAATACACACACACACACACACTAACTGACAGACTGCTCACCTGTCGAGAGGGCTGAGGCACTTTGCGTGCGTGGACGGTGTGGATGTGTTTCCTCATGCCAGGCCTCTTCTGTATCACCAGCAAGGCGCCGTCCTCTAGATCGCGCATCACCGTCTCTTCCACCGCATTCCTGTCCGCTCCTGACCCCCTGCTCTCCGGCCTGGTCAGGGAGGGGCGCGTCACTTCCACCATCTCCTGGGTAGGGGGCTCTGTATCCTTGTTGTCTCGGCGTCGACCTCGCACCACCGCCGTGGGGGGGTGGGAGGATCGGGGCTGGGGGGTGGGGATGGAGGGGGCCTTCAGCACGGCTCCCTGGGGAACGCTGGTTCTCTGCACGGGTTTCGTCGCCGTCAGCTGAGGGGGGACGGTGGTTTGGAAGCCGGATGACTCCCTTGATTCTGAAAAGACGGCCCCCGTTTCCGGCAGCCCCTGCCGTGACAGAGTGCCCGAAGTCCAGACCTCCTTGGGAATGGTTTGGGACGACGAGGGGTCGTTGGACTGTGACGTCAAGTGGGTTGACCTCGCCTTGACCGGAGCCCGCTGAACTCTGACCTCCGTCGAGCCCGCGCTTCCCTCGCGGTCGTTGCTGCGCCCTTGCTGCGATGACGTCATGAGCATCTCCTTGCCAGTGTTGACTGCGTTCTGGAACTCCTCGTGCTCCACGTCCCCCACAGTCTCCACCCTGAGGATTTTCATCTCCACCGCACCGCCGTCATCCTGCACCTGGTGGAAGCGTCTGTCGATGGCAAGCACTGGCGGGGCGACCTCCCCCGGCCTTGACCCCTCCACCTCCATGTCGGGAGAACACTGGCCGAGGAGCGTCGAGGAACTGGACGTGGAGGAGAGGGTGTGGTCACTGGAGGGGTAGCGGCACCAGTCCCCTGACCCCCCGCTGCTGTCCAGACCCAGGATGCCCCCGTCCCTGTGGAGACAGGGGGCACTGCGACCAGACTGGTGGAGACCTCGGGACGAGTCCTGCCACCCTCCAAAGCGACGGTCCACCCTGCCCTCGGAGTGCACGCTTTCCCAGCTGCTTCCGACATCCTCACGGAGCCTCTGGACAGTGTCCAAGTCCCGGTGCCTCCGAGAACCACTCGGCCTGGGCTCGTCCGCCCTCTGGGCCCGTCTCAAGTCCGTCGTCAGAGACCGGCCCAGGGCTGACTCGGTTTCCGACTTGCGTATGGTGGGCTTCTCCACAGTGACCGTATCGTGCAAAACGTGCACCTCCGGCAGAGAGACCGAGGAGGGGAGGGCCCCTGAGCCGTCTATGGGGAGGAGGATGCCTGTAAAAAAACCTGGCGGGCAGTGGGATGCAACAGCACCTTGCTCCTCCCTCTCTTCCGCGATTGACCCTCCGCTCTCTGACTTGGAAGAGGAGTCTATCAGATAAAACTCTGGGTGGCTCCTGTCGCGCTCCTCCTTCCACCGATCGGCGCCCCGACCTCGGTGCCCTCGACCTTGACCTTGCATTCCACGGCCTTCACCTTGCCTGTTGAGACCTTGACCTAGAACTGAGGCTGGACAGCTGTGGTGGAGGCGGGGGCTGGACCTAGGGCTTCCTTCCATAGAGGACGAGGAGCTGGCTGCCATTCCTGAGCGGACGTTGGACTGACCCGCGTCTGAGAAGTCCACACCTCGGTGGACTGCGGACAACCGTCCTGACACTTCAGGGCCTCCCTCGGAAAACACGGGACTGTCGCACCACTGCATGCGCTCCTGTCTCGCCCTGTGGGCTGAGGATGGGGTCTGGCTGGGTAGCGGTCCGCCCCGCGACTGCCCCTCTGTGGGACTGAGGGATGAGGTGGACGCCTCCACAGACGACGACATCTGGTCTGCACTGTACTCCTCGTCTTCCTCCTCGCTCTCCGACGAGGAAGACGAAGACGACGATGACGATGACGACGACACTCTCTGCCTGGTGAACACCTGAGGTGCCGACTTTGAAGTCCTCAGCGGAGCACGGATCACTCTCATCCTGGGAGATTCGACCACCTGGATTTCGGACCCACGGTCCACGTGCATTGGTCTTTGACCGGACAACCCCCCACTGTCAAGAGAACTGTGGGTCCCCGACCCTGCAAAGCTGTGGCGTGGAGACACTGTGGGTCGCTGCATCTCCTGCACACCGCCAAGGACGTCTCTCACCCCTCGATCCTCATGCATCCTCTCGCTCCCTCCTGCACCCATCAAGCTCCTCCTCGGAGGGGGGCAGGGGGCGGCGACAGGCTGGGAGTGGGGGAAAGCAGCTGGAGGATTGTCCATGTCTGCCACCGCCATCAATGAGTGGCGAGGTGACGCCCGTGGGGGAATCATGGCAATCAGTCCGGGGTCTCTCCCTGGGGACTGCATCGGTCGAGGCATGCCCGCACCCTGGGAGGACTGGTACTGGCTGGAGGTCATGTCTCCCGAGACGGGGTCCACCACCTCGATGATTCCCGACGGCGTGGATGCCCTCTTGTCCAGGTTGGACGCCATGATTACAGAGTAGCTGGGGTCCGAGGGGGAGAGGTGCAGCGATGAGGGAGGGGCGGACGAACCAGCGGCTCTGTGTCTACCCGGAGGGGAGGTGGGGTAGGACGAGGAAGGGGAGGAGAGACCTGGGAACATGGGCTCAGCCACGTTGGTTGGCGTCATCAGGGACTCCTCAGAGATGTAAAGCTCTTGCTCCATCAGCTCCTGGCTGCCCTGGCGACGGATTCCCCCCATCTCGGTCCCTCCTGCCTGACCCCCCTCCCGCTTGAAGGCGTTCTCCATCTGCCGGTTGATCTCCCTGAGCGTCCGGCTGAGATGGGTCTCGTTCCCGGGAATGTTCTCCAGGGAAGCGCTGCGGCGCTTGCGCCGTTCTTCCTCAAGGCTGTCCTCGTAGCTCCCTCCCCCAGCCATGCTGAAGCTGTCCACTGACTGCGAGAGCTCGCTGATGGTGACGGAGGAGAGCAGGTCCGACTGGCTGCCTATGGTGACGTTCTCAAGGGACTTGGCGATGTCAGACGGCACGCTCAGGCACTTGGATATCCCCATGGGGGGCGACATCTGCTGGATCCGCTCCAGGCGCGAGTCCACGCCGTTCATGTCCAGTCCTGCAGCAGCAGCAGCCTCTGGGGACTGGAGGGGCGTCACCTCCCGGAACCGCATGTCGGGTCGTCCGTCACCCCCCTCGTTCCAGCCCCGACCGTCCCGCGGTCTTCCCGACGGAGGCTTCTGGATGCGTGCGTAGATCGCCTCGGGGCTCTCCTTGGGCGAGGGGGGCGTCATGGGGTTGACGGCAGGGGGGTACTGCTTGGACTTCTGGGCGAAAGCCTGGTCGATGTCCGTCATCAGGTCGGTCACGCTACCGTCAGGACTGACGATGGCCGTCTCCCTGATCATGCCCTCGGGGCTGATGTCCTCAAAGTCTGAGTCGATCTCGGCGTAGTCGTGGTTCTTGGAGTAGAAGTAGCGCTTCCTGCTGTCCATGGTGGGGGCAGGGGCCCCTCCCTCATTGGCCTTGATGAGGAACTTCTTGCGGGTCCCCTCCTGAGGGGTGGACGACGCCGAGGTCGACTCGGCCTTGATGAGGGTCACCTTGCGGCGGGCTGAGGGTGGACTCTGCGGGCGCTCCATGACCGTCATCACGTCCTCGCTGTCCACGCCGAAGGTCGTCGTCTTCTCCGACGCCGTGGTCTTTCTGGATGACTCATCGTCACTAGAGGGCACGTCGACGCTGCCCTTAGCCTTCTTGCGTCCCTTGGGGGGCGTCTTGGCGCTGCGCTTCTGGGGGGGCCCGTCGTCCAGAGGAAAGGTGGACATTGCAGCTTTGGGCACAGAGCTGCATCGCACCTCTCTGGAGCTGACCGGTGGTCCAGACAGGTCGAGGCTGTCGTCGGAAGAGTAGGCCTGCCCAGAGGAA
>JAWQFJ010027210.1:57500-70000 GCA_034096865.1 Theodoxus fluviatilis
TCTCCTCCTCCACCTCTTTCTCCTCCTCCTCCTCCTCCACCTCTTTCTCCTCCTCCTCCTCCTCCACCTCTTCCTCTCCTCCTCCTCCTCCTCCTCCACCTCTTCCTCCTCCCTCCTCCTCCTCCTCCTCCTCCTCCTCCTCCTCCTCCTCCTCCTCTTTCTCCTCTTCTTCCGTGCATGCTGAGAGCGAATGGGTCAGACCTAGCTCACCCTGTATGGAGGACTTGCGTGCTTTCTTGATGCTGCCAGAACGCGGTTTGGAGAAGATGGACTTCCAGCTACTGGGGGACTTCTTCAGCTTGGTGCTGTCTCCTTTCTTCTTCCTGTGGGCAGACGGTGGGTAGAGGTCAGCCACGGACAGTGCAGAGTCATCACTGAAAGTATATGTATATGTCTCTGTGTGTGTGTGTGTGTGTGTTTGCATGTAGTGCGTATGTGTGTACGTGTGTGAGAGCGCGCGTATGTGGTTTTTTAGGTGGTGGAATATGCTCACTCGCAGGCATGTATATGTGAGTGTAAGTTTGTTCAAGTGCGTTTGTGAGTGCAGGAGTATGCCTGCGTGTGTGTATGTGTGTGTGTTTGCATATTCTTGGTTGCCAATGTGTGCGAACGTGTGTGTTTGTGTGTGTGTGTGTGTGTGTGTGTGTGTGCGTGTTTGCATGCGTGCGTGTGTGCCAGTGCATGCACTTGTGTACTAATGGAGAGAGAGAGAGAGAGAGAGAGAGAGAGAGAGAGAGAGAGAGAGAGAGAGAGAGAGAGAGAGAGAAAGAGAGAGAGAGAATATGTGTGTGTTTTTGCACGCGTTCATTCCTGCGTGCTTACAAACGTGTGTGCATCTACACGTACTTGTATCCAGGCAGGTCGATGATGGTGTGGTACTTGTCAGGCAGCCTGTCAGGGCCTCCCCCCACATCGATGTAGCGCTGTGCTGGCCCCAGGCCCATACCCCCCACCCGCTCCCTGGCCTCCTCCAGGGACAGCAGACGCGTGGGCGTGCTGATGGCCAGGGACTTGGGTCTGGGTTTCTTGTGCGACTCTGCAGGCACAGCAACCACCGTCAGCATCGGGCCTTTCCACGGTTATGGCACAGACATGTTGCTTATGCAGGGGAGGGAGCGAGAGAGAGAGAGAGAGAGAGAGAGAGAGAGAGAGAGAGAGAGAGAGAGAGAGAGAGAGAGAGAGAGAGAAAGAGAGAGAGAGTGACTCTGCAGGTGTAGCAACCACCGTCAGCAATAAGTCCTTCCACGAGTATGGCATAGACATGTTGCTTATGCAAGGGGAGGGAGGGAGCGAGCAAGCGAGAGAGAGAGAGAGAGAGAGAGAGAGAGAGAGAGAGAGAGAGAGAGAGAGAGACAGAGAGAGAGAGAGAGAGGCAGGCAGAGAGAGAGAGAGAGAGAGAGAGAGAGAGAGAGAGAGAGAGAGAGGCAGGGAGGAAGAGAGAGAGAGATGTTGCGTATGCAGACCGACAGACAGACAGACAGACAGACACACACACACACACACACACACATATGCACACACACATGCACACACATGCAAGCACACAAACACACACACACGCACACACACAAAAAACACACACACACAAACACACACACACACAGACACACACACACACACACACACACACACACATACTCACACCACACACATAAACACACACACACACACACACACACACACACACACACACCAATGACCGCAAGACAGCCACTATGACCGTATCCAAATCACAACAGACATACAGTCGAGGCATGGTCAGAGAGACATGACAAGACCAGACCACACGGAGCGAGGCAAGGTGGTCACCAAACTCACTCTGCATCTCAGGCGAGGAGTAGGAGGGCATCTTGTCGGAGAAGATGAATTCACAGTAGCAGATGAGGCACTCCGTCACCACGGCCTGAATGCCCACGCCCTGCAGGGCGGCTGCCCCCCCTCCCATCTCCAGCTCCTTGGACCTGCAACAACACAGCCATGGAGGTAAAGGTGGCTGCTTGTGTATTGGACTTTTCATTCATCGACAGATGCTCAAACCTTCGACTTGCAACACAGAAATAATGGCAGAGGTAGTTGCTTTTATTTTAAGACTGTCCATCCATCGACAGATGCTCAAACCTTCGACCTGCAACACAGAAATAATGGCAGAGGTAGTTGCTTTTATTTTAAGACTGCCCATCAATTGACAGAAGAGCAAAGCTTCGATCTGCAAGCATATGAATAGAAACGAAAAGTGGTTGCTTTCACATAGCAACTTTCCGTTCATTGACGGATGCTCAAAGCACACTTTTTCTCCCTGGTCATTGAGCTACTAGTCTCCTCTTTCCAAGGCCATCTCAGCTCCACAGGGGTCCTGCTACCATGCAGGCTGAGGACACTCGTCTCATCTTTCCAAGGCCATCTCAGCTCCACAGGGGTCATGCTACCATGCAGGCTGAGGACGAACACGCCAAAGTTAGTCGGTCCATCTGTCTGTTTGTTTATCCATCTATCTAATCTATCAATCTATATATCTATCCATCAACCCACACACATTCATGCACCCAAGCACCTATCTTTCTATCCATCCATCCACCCATCAATCCACCCACCTATTTATCCATCCATCTACCCACCGATCCACCCACAAGTATCCATCCACCCACAACTGTCTATTCATCCACCCACCCACCTACACCCATCCATCCGCCCACCCATCTATTCATTTATCCATCCATCCACCCACACATCCATCCACCCACCTATTTATCCGTCCATCCACCCAGCCACACAGCCACCCACACATCCATCCACCTATTTATCCGGCCATCCACCCACCGATCCACCCACAAGTATCCATCCACCCACAACTGTCTATTCATCCACCCACCCACCCATACCCATCCATCCACCCACCCATCTATTCATTTATCCATCCACCCACCCACCCACACATCCATCCATCCATCTATCTATCCACCCATCCATCCACCCACCCATCTATTCATTTATCCATCCACCCAGCCACCCTGACATCCATCCACCCACCAACAAACCCAATACCCATCCCTCCATCCATCCATCCATTCATCCATCCACACTCCCACACCCACACATCTATCCACCCATCCACACACACATGCACGGCAGCAGACCTGAGCAGGTTGGGCGCCCACACGATGGCCAAGTTCTTGGAGTGCATGCCCGTCTCCAGCCCTCGGGATGCCACCCTGGCCAGGTGGCGCATCAGGTACTCCGTGGTGCGGTAGTGGGGGGGCGGCAGCTGCTGTACCACGTCGTGTATCCGCAGTAGCTTGTTGTCCTCGTCCCTCACGGCGTCCTGTCATGAACAGAAGGACGAATGAATGAACGTAAGAATGCGTGAGTGAATGAATTAAGTACAACGTCCGCAGTAGCTTGTTGTCCTCGTCCCTCACGGCGTCCTGTCATGAACAGAAGGACGAATGAATGAACGTAAGAATGCGTGAGTGAATGAATAAAGGACAACGTCGGTAGTAACTTGTGCTCGTCTCTCACGGCGTCCCATAACGATTAGATGAATGCATGCATGAGTGAATAAATGAAAGAATGCATAAGTAAATGAATGAACGAATAAATGAATGAACGAATAAACATAAAATACCACGTCGTGTATCTTCTGCAGGCTGTTTTCTTCGTCTTGTACAGCGTCCTGCATGGAATGAATGAAAGAATGAACGAACAAATGAAGTACCACGTCGTGTATCCTCAGCAGCTTTTTGACCTCGCCCTGAACGTCTTGCAATGAATGAATGAATGAATAAACGAGTGAACAAACGAATGGACGAATGAATTAATGAATGATGTGGCACGTCGTGTATCGTCAGAGGCTTGCTGTAGTACACGACAATGAACGAATGAACTAATGAATGAATGACGTAGTACGTCGTGTGTCTTCAGTTGCTTGTACTAGTATTCTGTTACAGCGTCGTAAAAAAAAGGATAAATGAATGAACGAAAGAATGGCATGTCACAAAATGTCAGCAGCTTGTCCCCATAATGAATAGTCAATACCATAGTGGAGCAATACAGGGGTGAAAACACGAGGACGATGATAAGTTGAATGAGTAAACGAACAAACGAAAGAAAGAACATTATCATATTTCATAGCAAAGCTTGACTACGGCTGATGGAAATCCCACGTCCAAGTGGTCCTTTCCAGCACAATCCAGAAATATGTCACGCACACACACACAAGCACGCACGCACACACACACAGACACACCCACCCACACACAAACACACAGACACGCACACACACACACACACACACACACACACACACAAGCACGCACGCACGCACACACACACAGACACACCCACACACACACAAACACACAGACACACACGCACTCACACAAACACACACACACACAAACACACACACACACACACACACACACAAGCACGCACGCACACACACGCACACACACACACACAAATACACACACACAAACACACACACACACACACACGCACTCACACAAACACACACACACACACACACACACACACACACACACACACACAAGCACATACACAGAAAGGGACAGACATACAATAAGACAGTACAAGAGAGACAGAGAAAGGGACTCACGGCGAACTTCTGGTACAGCTGGTAGGTGAGCAAGGGGTTGGGCAGTTCCCTGAAGTACATCTTGAGGAGAGAGCTGATGCTGTGGATGTCCTGCAGGTAGGACGGGTCCGTAAGGTCCGGCACTCGGTCCTCGTCGAAGGCCAGTCTGCAAGGTTGCCATAGAAACAAGTCATGCTTACGTCTTTTGACGCTTGGCAACAAGATGTTTGTAAAACAGAAAAGCCACATTTGTGTTTCCTGACTCTGATGTGACGATATAAGAACGTTACAGATACAAAATTTCGCATGTGGTTTGTCTGACACTGTGGCATGACATTATAACAATGTAACGTTACAAAAACAGCAATTCACACGATTGCTATATGAAACTTCGATATAATAAAAGAGAAGGGAGGGAGGGAGACAGGAGACGGCCAGCCAGCCAGCCAGTGCAGACGCAGACTGACGGAGAATTAGAGGGGGAAGCCACCTGAGTTTCTGGATGTTGGAGGTGATGCCCGACAGTCTGTAGATACCGTCCACAATGCCGTGTTTCTCTATCACTTCCGAGCAGCACTTGAGCACCAGGGGGACTGCAAAACGGAAACCGACATTCGTCTTCATCATGGTTCCCACGCTTGTAAAACATACAACTCTGTCCATCTGTCTGCCCCGGCAGTCATCCTTCCTTGGGACTTTGGAGCCCAATACAACGTCTACGTCGGATGTCCCACGTCACCTCAGGGATAATTCATTTGAAAAAAAGCTCGGAAATTACCGTATCACAAAGGTAAATGTGTTGCAACATAACTGGATGTCACAGTACACATTTAAGCAAACAGGTACGCGAGCGCACAAATGTAATTCTCTCTCTCTCTCTCTCTCTCTCTCTCTCTCTCTCTCAACGTCTCTCTCTCTCAGACATACAGAGAAGACATACGTACATCCATGCATGAACACACACACACACACACCACACATACATGTTAGCGCGCATTCACGCAGTTACACACATACACACACATACACACGTACGTATATAAACATGCACACACATCACAAACACACACACATGCGCGCACGCGCAAGCAGTCTCACACACACATATATTCAGACACTACCCTCACCCTTAACCCACATACACACGCGCGAGCGCACGCACGCACACACACACACACACACACACACACACACACACACATACGCACACACACATACATGTTAGCGCGCGCATTCACGCAGGCATACACATACACACGTACATATATACCCATGCACAAACATCACACACACACACACACACACACATGCGCGCACGCGCAAGCACAGTCTCACACACGCATATCTTCAAACACACACACACACACACACACACACACACACACACACAAACACACCAAAACACTCACACATCACACGCACGCACAGACACACACACACACACACACACACACACACACACACACACACACACACACACACACACACATTACACTCACATTACACTCACACATCACACACACACACACACACATACCCAGACATTACACTAACACATTACACGCTAAAACACACACATACGGACAAACACACACGCACACACACACACAAACAAACACACACAAACGGACAAACACACACACACACACACACACACACACCCTCACCCACCACCCCACCCACCCCATCCTGACATCTACCTCATCCCAAAGGAAGTTCCTACAGCAACACTCACCGTCGTGCCCCGAGTTGAGCAGGTGTTCTCCCAGGTCGCACCCGAAGACCCGCTCTTTGACGATCCCCGACTGCTTGAGCTGGTTGCGTGCTGGCCGAGTGGAGAAAAACGTTCGGAGAAAGGACAAGAGTTTTCCATGCTTCTTTAGCACTGCAAGGCAAGCACACGCCCACTCCGTCAGGCAACCAGGCAGGCAGGCGGGCGGGAGCAGGGGCAGGCAAAGGGTTAACGAGGACTGGACGGGTTAATCAAGGGGGAGCAGGGGGGGGGGGGGGGGATTAATCAATCCAATGCGCTAACTAGTGTTGGCGTAGAGCTACTTCTCCGTCCTCACGGTTTTGACAGCGTAAAAAGCCCCCAGAACGCTGAAGACGGGTCCAGACTTTGCCACTGGGGAACACTGAAAGCCGCTGTGTAGTCTGTGGACTAGCTACATACACGTACATGTACGCAGAACTGAAACTATCCGGTCGGAGATGTCGAGGCACCAGAACAGAGCCAGACCTTCCACCCACGTTTAGCGTGCTGATACGGGCCACCGTTCTGGAAGCTATGTTCATCAAGTTGCAGCACAACTGTTTATTTGTTAACCAGTTCTACCTTTTTTTTGTTTCTTTGCAGCTGAAGTACCGCGAAATTCTTACCCTCACCCAAACTTTGTTTCTGGTGAAGGATAACGCTTAAATTAGCGCAAAGGACACTTATGTGTCGGAATTAAAAAAACTTTAATCCAGAACTGCAAAAAGGTAAAGGTGTGGTTTTCATTACACGACATCACCCATGTCTGGTTCTCAAACCGCTTTACACTTTACCCCCTGATGGCTTGGTCACGTGATCAATCCTTCACTAGAAAACAAACATGAGTGCCAAATAAACGATGATAAACATGAGAAGTTGATACGAATGTGATTCAGGGCACTAGGCCGAGTGGATGTGAACGAGAGCAGAGATATTGCTGAATGGTTTTCACTCTGTTGGACTCGTAAACTTTTCAAGCAAAGGATGCTTTGTTGCCGAGTGACAACCAAGGCACCGCTTGTGGGCGAAATCTTCGAAAAGTGGACTACTGAAGAAAATACAAGTTTCTAGAGGACAGGCTTTGGCATAGCGCATTGACTTGCTGGCACCAGAGCAGGGCGATTGGGTGCTGGGGTTCAGTTCCTCACTAAGATGACTGTGACTATTAGCAAGAGGTTTGTCTGAAAGAACAATGTTTTGACGTTATTCTATCACTCAAGGAGAAATCAAAACGGTTCCATCAGACACAGACTTCATTAAGTTTTGCGCCACGGATGTGACTGCTAGCTCCACTATATCAAAAACCTACTTTTCTTTCAGGAGAGCCAAATTGTGCTAAGGAAGCTAACTTGTAAGTCAAGGAGAAATCAGTTAGTATTCATCAAGCATCACACACTTCATAACACAGCGATGCCAAGTCAAGTTGAATCCAATGCAACAGAGGAGAAGTATGTTAGCATAGGACACCAAGACAGTTTAAGAATGAAGTCTCATCATGAGACAGAGACACACGGAGGGAAATGGATCGACAGGAATAGTGCAGGACAACGTTGGTAATTGTCGCTGCAGGTCTTTCAAATCTCACGTGACCTTTCTTCCAGTATAGAAAAAATAACACGTGTACTTTCATATGTCTTAAAGGAAACATTTCAATTTCGGCAAATCACCAACATATTTTTCTTTGACGACAGCCCAACAAGGGCAACTACACTTCAAAGATGGGTCGATGGGTAGATGGACATATCTTTTCGGCCTATATGCCGTTATAGGCTACTCTCTACCATTAATCACGAAACATATTAAAACCGTTTAGAGCAAGAGCAAGTCAAGCCATACTTTCCCTAAGTAATCGCCTCGTACGAAACGTGTAGGGAGGCGCGGTGGGTCAATTCTCACCTCCAACCCACAGGGAGGCGCGGTGGGTCAATTCTAACCTCCAACCCACAGGGGGAAGGGAGGCGCGGTGGGTCAATTCTAACCTCCAACCCACAGGGGGAAGGGAGGCGTGGTGGGTCAATTCGAACCTCCAACCCACAGGGGGAAGGGAGACGCGGTGGGTCAATTCGAACCTCCAACCCACAGGGGGTCTACACTTTAAAATGTGCGCAGTGGTCCTCCATAGGAAGACAGCCAAGACCCTATTATGCTCTCAGTTTATCATGAAAAGTATTGAAAAAAGACAAAGACTCCAGTTACTATTTCACTGTCTGTTCGGGTGCGCGTCATGGCTAGGTAGAGCTTCGACACATCACATCTGCTTTAGGTGTTCCTCCAACCCTCTCTTCCAGGGTGATTCAATGAGAATGCGTCCTAGAGTTCAGTCCCGTCCCGTCATCGAGGCATCTGTCAAGTCTTGCAGCTTGATTCTTTTGAGACCTTGGGACCATCAGTCTTTCGCGATTCCCGCCCATGTTTTTGCCAGCGAGCAGCTGCTCCTCCGTCTTCCTGTTTGAAATTGCATTAGCAACGAGTCTACGCCATAGGCGGCTGAACTCATCACTCTATTATTTAATAACAACCTTTTGGTTTGACTAACTAGTCATCTACTTGCCTCATTCCTTGCTCCAATGTCCACAGCAATCTATGCATTGTCTCTTGGTTATCATCAAAAACTAAAAACCAAACAGCAACAAAACTACAGTCAAAGCACTTTCCTCCAATGCGACACAAAACAACGATGCGGTAGCTCAAAGCATATGCCGGCCATGAACAAAGCAATCTATTCTACCTTCAACCACTATCAAATTGAAATACAAATTCCAGCGTATGCAGGATCTTTCAGACGAATGGTGGAAATGAGATTAACACTGAAAGTTCGAGGTCAGATAAATCAGAATGGGTCAACACCGAGAACAGAAAATCATAACAAAGATGCAGCTGTAGAGAAACATAACACATCATAGTACAAAGTTACAAGGTTTTCACATTACACATAGGCAATATGGATCAATCAACCAATCACGTTCGTTGAAAAAAGAAAGAAAATAGAAGAACAGAAGGAAACCATTGCAATGAGAACTCAATCTGAATGTGAATGAATAAAACAAACACCATTAACGAACGACATTTGTTGTCTCTACATACCCCTAGGAAGAGCTGAGCAACAAATAAAATTATGACGAACATGATATTTAGTTAAATCTTTCGAACAAAAAAATCCTGGTGAGAGAGAAAAGCCTAAATAAAACAGGTACAGAAAGCCGTGCAACAACATCAAGACACAGCCTAGCATGATGCCATCTCTAAGCGGTGGCCAACAAGGCGTTGTACTAACACTAGCACATACTTCCATCATTCAGTAGCAAGCTGCATAGAAATCAATTGCCAAACACACAAACACAATGACGGGCAGATAATAGCATGCACACCACGTGAAAATCAAATTAATTTAAAGAGGATTCTCTACAGATTACAAATAAGTGAATAAAGAAAAGAAAAGAAATATTATGCCTCTCTGAAATGCACTCATGTGCCTCAATCACTGAACTTGCAACCTTTATGAGCGAAAGTGCTTGAGATCGAGGCAGAAATGTGGGGTGGAAAGTGGGTTGCGTTGTTCATGCTCCAACTAAAAGCGTCATAACTTCAAGTTTCGAAGCCTGCGAGGCCTTTGTGTGTCTCTCGATACGAAATGTTATCATATGTAAACAAGAAAGAGAGAGAGGCACTGTGGATTTTGAGATAAAGAAGGGAAGGAGGAATGTTTTGTTCATGCTCAAGCCTCCATGGTCCCAGAAAAGAATGAAAGTATGACAAAAACTGTGCAAGTCCGCATCCTAGCTGCCGTGTATGTGCTTCTAGCAGGTCTCAGGCGAAGAGAAAGATACAGAGGAAGAACCTTTATTCTCAGGTGAATGCGTGACCAACTAGTGACATGTGAAGGTGGCTACGCCGTTTGAATGTAAACAGAAAGAAAGAATAACAGAAACATTTACAGATGAAATAATAAAAAGCGGTGATCCGATCCTGTTTTAATGTCCCCTGGTGGCCTCTTTAGCCAGTTGGGTTCGCCCACATTTGAGCATCTGGAGCAGGCTCTGATAGTCCAGCAACAGGGCTTCCAGCTGGTGAGGGAGCATCGAGCGGAAATGGAGGTAGCACAGTGTGTTTGTGTATGTGTGTGTGTGTGTATGTGTGTGTGTGTGTGAGACAGACAGACAGACAGACAGACAGAGACAGAGACAGAGAGAGAGACAGACACATACAGAGAGAGAAACAGACAGAGAGAGAAACAGAGACATAGAGAGAGAGAGAGAGAGAGAGAGAGAGAGAGAGAGAGAGAGAGAGAGAGAGAGAAAGACAGACAGACAGACAGACAGACAGACGGACACTCACAAGGCTTCTTGGAACTGCAAGGCTCTGGGATTCTGCTGGCCATGGAAGGGGGCACCTTGTCCCCTATGACCTCCACGCACTCACTGGGGAAAAACCCAACCTGAAAAACGCAGCAACGTTAAAAAAGGCGTTAGCATTACTACTTTCTCAAGGAACCATCATGTCTTTACAGGACTATCACCCTTGTTACCACATAATCATGGACCAACCACGAAGCCATGACTGAATCTACTGGGTGATTCCACAGTCCAGAACATAATCACTGCTAGACGTTTGTATTATCGACAAAACACAAACACCCAAACAAAAGGGTAGCTAAAAGGCGACTCTATGTGCAACAAAACAAGTACAAGAATCAATAGTATTGGCAGAAGGACGGTAGGTGGCGTTTTCTCTTGGAGCCAGCGAGAAATTCTTTCCCAGGATAGAGGAAGAAGGTAAACTGTCGGGAAAGAGAAATGCCCTTCAAGGCCCCAAAGAATTTCGGCAAGGTGCAGTACATGAAGTCAGGGACTGACACTTACCTCGAGGTCCCAGAGAATTTCGGCAAGGTGCAGTACAGGAAGTCAGGGACTGACATTTACCTCGAGGCCCCAGAGAACTTCGGCAAGGTGCAGTACAGGAAGTCAGGGACTGACATTTACCTCGATACCCCATAGAATTTCGGCAAGGTGCAGTACATGAAGTCAGAGACTGACACTTACCTCGAAACCTCGCTTGCCTCTCCACCATATCGTGTCTTCTGAAGGAGGCATGTCAATCACAGACACTATGTCCCCAACCTGCAAGCAGGAAACAGGAAATAATATGGTGGCTCTCTCTCTCTCTCTCTCTCTCTCTCTCTCTCATTCTCTCTCTCCCTTACCCACCCCACCCCCACCCCCAGATTTGTGAAAATAACATCTCTTTTCTCTTCTTGTTTTATGAGGAATCGATTCACTGATGTCGAATCTGCAGATTTTTCTCTATAACACAACAAAAAATGATTTTCGATAATAATAAAAAACACGCCGTGTTCATAAGAATCATATTTAAAAAACAACGGAATTCACAGCGAACAGGTCGGAATGCTCAACAGCTAATAAGTCATAGCTGAGGAATGAAAACAAAGCATACAACCCCGAAAGTCCTTTTCCGTACCTAAGTTATCTGATACCAAAACGGGCAGACAAAGGAAAAAGTAGAAAGATGGAAGACAAGGGATGGTGAAATAAGGATGGGGTTGCAAGTGGAAGGTAAGGAGGGAGGGAGGATGGGAGGGAGGTGGGAGGTGGGGAGAGAGAGAGAGGGGAGAGAGAGAGAGAGAGAGAGAGAGAGAGAGAGAGAGAGAGAGAGAGAGGGAGAGATAGAGATAGATAGATAGAGAGAAATAGAGAGAGAAATAGAGAGAGAGAGAGAGGAGGGGAGGGGAGGGAGGGAGGGAGGGAGATGGGAGGTGGGGGGGGGGGGGAGAGAGAGAGAGAGAGAGAGAGAGAGAGAGAGAGAGAGAGAGAGAAATATAGATGGATAGAGAGAAAGAGAGAGAGAGAGAGAGAGAGAGAGGGAGGGAGGGAGGGAGAGACAGACAGATGAACAGACAGACAGACAGACACACAGACAGACAAACAGACAGACAGACAGACAGGCGGACGGACAGACAGACGGGTAGACATACGGACGGACGGACAGACAAGCGGACAGTTGGCCAGCCAGCCAGCCAGCCAGCCAGCCAGCAAGCCAGCCAGCCAGCCAGCCAGCCCCACTAAAAGACACTATGGCACAGAAACCCACAGAGGCACACTGACACAAAGGCATACTGACACAGATGCGACACAATGA
>JAWQFJ010027211.1:0-42018 GCA_034096865.1 Theodoxus fluviatilis
GGAGGAGCAAGGAGGAGGAGGTAAGAGGAGCAAGGAGAGGAGCAAGGGAGGAGGAGCAGGAGGAGCAGGGAGAGGAGCAAGGAGGAGGAGGGAGAGAGGAGGAGGAGGAGGAGAGAGGAAGGAGGAGGAAGGAGAGGAGGAGCAGAGGGAAGGAGCAGAGGAGAGGAGCAGGAGAAGAAGGTGAAGGAGCAGGAGGAGGAGAGGAGGAGCAGGAGGAGCAGGAGGAGTAGGAGGAGCAGGAGGAAAGAAGAGGAGCAGGAGGAGCAGGAGGAAAGACGAGGAGGAGGAGCAGAGGAGGAGGAAGGGGAGGCAGGGAGGAGCAAGGAGGAGGAGCAGGAGGAGCAGGGAGGAGGAGCAGGAGGAGGAGAGAGAAGCAGAGGAGGAGCAGAGGGAGGAGCAGAGGAGGAGCAGAGGGAGGAGCAGAGGAGGAGCAGGAGGAGCAGGAGGAGGAGCAGGAGGAGGAGCAGGAGGAGGAGCAGGAGGAGGAAGGAGGAGGAGGAGAGGGGAGGAGGAGGAGGAGGAGGAGGAGGAGCAGGAGAGGAGGAGAAGGAGGAGGAGAGGAGGAGCAAGAGGAGGAGCAGGAGGAGAAGGAGGAGGAGCAGGAGGAGGAAAGAGGAGGAGAAGGAGGAGAAGGAGGAGGAGGAGAGGAGGAGGAGCAAGGAGGAGGAGGAGCAAGGAGGAGGGAAGGAGGAGCAGGAGGAAGCAGGAGAGGAGCAAGGAGGAGGAGCAAGGAGGAGGAGAAGGAGGAGGGAGCAGGAGGAGGAGGGAGGAGGAGAAGGAGGAGGAGGAGGAGGAGCAAGGAGGAGGAAGGGAGGAGGAGAAGGAGGAGCAGGAGGAGGAGCAGGAGGAGGAGAAGGGGAGGAGGAGGAGGAGGAGCAGGAGGAGGAGGAGCAAGGAGGAGGAGGAGGAGGAGGAGGAGCAGAGGAGGAGGAGGCAGGAGGAGGAGAGCAGGAGGAGGAGGAGAGGAGCAAGGAGGAGCAGGAGGAGGAGGAGAAGGAGGAGAAGGAGGAGGAGCAGGGAGGAGGAGGAGGAGCAGGAGGAGGAGCAGGAAGGAGAGAGGGGAGGAGGAGGAGCAGGAGGAGGAGGAGCAGGAGGAGGAGCAGGAGGAGGAGGAGCAGGAGGAGAAGGAGGAGAGAGGAGAAGGAGGAGAAGGAGGAGGAGGAGGAAGGAGGAGGAAGGAGGAGGAGGAGGAGCAGGAGGAGGAGCAAGGGAGGAGCAGGAGGAGGAGGAGCAAGGAGGAGGAGGCGGAGCAAGGAGGAGGATGGAGAGGAGGAGCAGGAGGAGCAAGGAGGAGGGGAGGAGCAAGAGGAGGAGGAGCAGGAGGAGGAGAAGGAGGAGAGGGAGGAGGAGGAGGAGGGAGCAGGGAGGAGCAGGAGGAGGGAGCAGGGAGAGGAGGAGAGCAGAAGGAGCAGTAGGAGCAGGAGGAGGAGGAGGAGCAAGGAGGAGGAGGAGCAAGGAGGAGGAGGAGGAGGAGCAAGGGAGGAGCAAGGAGGAGCAAGGGAAGGATGCTAGTCTGGGGCTTGTTGGACGTTGGGTAGCTGAGTTTTCTCCCTCACAGTAGGATAGGCTGCCAGTCTCCAGAGTGGAACAGGTCTGGACTAATAGATCTCTGCTCCTTTGTCAAATGGTTATCCTCTGTACTGTTGGAAGAGTCACGACAGGGACGTTCAACGGTGGTTGGTTGCCACACTAACGGCACACTCTGATGGCCCTTGCACACATCCACGTTATTTCTTGATCATAGTGTAATATATGCGACTTTGAAAAAGAGAGAATGTCTTCCTGGCCCAGTATGTCGCCGAGTTAGTCTTCATTGAGCCTGTGTTTTCTTGCAGCAGAAAAATTCGGCGAAGAGGAGAAAGGGCTCTGTGCTGTCTTCCTAGTTGCCTGCTTCCTCATTCGGGCGGGTTGGTTGCAGTACTTACATAATTTGTTGATTAAGCTTGAAAACACAAGAGTCGTTCAATTAAAGTTCCAAATTAATACAGATTTATTTTACCATTGATTATTGTCCATTGTTCAGATTTATCAAATGTCCCAAGAACAAAAACAGGAGTGAACAGACACAAGGTTGACCGCAGAAGATCGAATCGGCTTCGAATAGACCGTTGAAAATAGTTTCAAGTTTCAGAACTACGTTGGTTTCATGAAGGTTAATACATAAATTATGAGGCAAACGTTTCTTTCAACTTAGTAGAGCTGAGGATTTCTGAGTTTCTTGACACGCTAATGTTTCTTTTCAACAGAATCCCGTGACCTACAGCACGCAAAGTTGGCCTGAGCTTCACACCTCACTCCGAAATCCGAACCCCGAGTACGGCCCCTCAAAAAAGACATGATACTCTTGAGTCACTACGATGAAGCTGCCCCCGCACGCAATTTTAGTGCTGACGCCAGCTGTGGCCGCTCCCTCCCTGTCCGTTTGTGCAAAACTCTCTTTCGGCTCCCATCACTGAACTCTCCTCACTAAGTCACAGTTGGCTGGTATACTTAGTTGTCGGTTTACAAACATAAGAAACAAAGGGAAGGAAAGTTAAGCAATTATCCCATACAACAATTAATGTCCTAAATAATCCTTTCCTCGCTTTCTTTTCTTGCCACTAGCACAGGGTCAGGAACGGAAGGAGTTATAGCACATTATTCCCATGACAACAATTAATGCCTCTAATATATCCTTTTCCTCCTCTTCTTTTCTTGCCACTAGCACAGGGGCAGGAACAGTCCCCCCCTGACTAGTGCACCATCAAAGTCGGGGGCTCCGTGGAACGTGGCACTTGATTTATCCTTTGGCCTCTTTGTCGCCCTGGTCGACATCCCGCAGGTAACAGTGTACTGTTTGTCGCTCCATGGTTGGGCACAAGTGTGTTTTCACCACATAGTGGGATAGTGGTTTGTTTAGTGTTTCCTTCCTTCGTTCCCCAGATCGAGACCGTCCAGCATAGGCTGTTTGCCGGAGGGCAGCAGTCCGACTCTTCTTGTTCGCCAGGATGGGGTGTCCGTTACCAGGGAATGAAAACAAGCAAATGGAACAAAAAAGAGGCAACTTGGGCCCGGGGTCCAGGGCCGCCTAGGCCCCCGGTGGGAGTGCAGGATGGGCAACGCCCCCGCGGGGGGGACGCTATTGAGTGGTATGGTAACGTAGGGGACGGGGGGGGACCCCGCCAACGCCACCCCGAAGAACATTTTAATGCTATTTATATAGTGCTGAGACTTGGCTTTTCCTGAGCAATTCAAAGTACAAATTCAGACAAAGCCAATGTCAAAAGCTGATTATGAAAGGTGCCTGAAGAAACTGTATTTTTATTCTAACTTTTCAAGACCATTACTTCCACACTTACAAAAAAATCAGCTGTCTGAATATTGGTTATATAAAAAAAATCCCTTGTGGAAAAGTTGCACCAAGTAAAGTTTTTTTCAACCACTCGTTACAGTACATACACTTTTGTTTGTTGGGGTGGGGTCCACATCATGCACCACAAATTTTGAAGTTGTGGTTAAACCTCCGCATCATTTTATTCCATATCACTGCCTGAAACTTGAACATCCTCACAAAGGTCCTACAACAAGTCCACCTGGCAGATTTCTCGATGACACCAGGGCAATGCCACTGTGAGATGGTTTCGCACCCCGCTTGTGCCCGCTTCCCATTCGAACACAAAACTGCAAATATCTCGACGTCCTTCTGGAGTTGGCTTGTCTATTGTTCAACTGGCAAGTACATCAGTCCGAACCTGTTTCAGCTGCCTCCTGAATGTGCCTATCAGCAGCCCTGATGGAACTCCTGAATGCAGCGTCTTCGTCTGGTAGAGCTGGCGCATGTCTTCAGATGCATGGGGTGCGGGGCATGTTCATATGACGGAGCGAAAAATCCGTCTCAGTTGGGTGAACCCAATCCCAATGGAGCCACAGCAACGACGAGACGACGGTTGATGTCATAGCCATTGTGCAGAGTACCTGTCTTTGGTGAGGTCCTGACCGCCGTAATGGTGTTCCCACATGCTGAGCAGCAACACTTTCAGCTTGCTCAATGATCCAAACATCCGCGCCGACTGATTTTTGGTCACTGTTAACGGCAGCTGGTCACAATCTCGGCAGCAGAACACGGAGACGAGCTTGTTTATTATGCTCATGCTGACGATCACGTTCTCGTCATCACCCACTGGGTCTCTTGTCTCGCTCTCGAAACGACGAAGTTACTTGGCACTGGTAGGGACAGATTCTGACGATGAGGAGGCGATTGCTTTCGCAACATCAGCAGTTGCGCCAGAGTAGATTTGATAAACGTTAGAGCAGAGGTTGCCGAATCGCTATTAGCGAGAGGTGCATCTTCGGTCGAAGTAGAACTAGAACTGCAAGCGCTGTCGATTCTCGAGCTCCAGAGTCAGTACATAAATCTGCTTCCACTCCATGTCTTCGTTTCTGAACGGACGATGAGGAGGCAAGCAACCTCGAAACAGCTGCGCCGAGACGTAGTTTCGATCGACTCGACAGTGGTAGCTGCTGAATCGCCGCTCGCACGTGGTGCGGTGTCGATCGAAACAGAAGCGATCACTGTCGAATTCTCCGCTCCGGAGGCTGTTGACAAGTCTACCGTTGTCTTCCTTTTTTTCTTCGGCTTTTTCCCAAATTTATGCAGCGTAGCAAACTTCTTTGCATCCCTCCTCGGCATTCTTGCACTTGGTTGATTGATACTAAAGACGCCGTGCGTTCCTTAATGTCGAAAAGAGCCGAAGATAGCTTCGGCTGTTTCCGTTCATCAATTCGGCCATGATCACGCGATGCGCACGGATTAAGCGATCAATCAGAGCAAAGGATAGACAGAGGCTTCTCTTTTGAAGCGTTTCATTGGTTCAGACTAGTTTCCGATTTCTGCTTCGTGTGCTTTTAAGCAGATTTGCACGATTGGCCGAGGCATCAAAATGGCTACCCATCAGCCGGCGCGGTTCAACCTAACCCCCCCCCCCCCCCCCCCCCCCCCCTAAAAATTTCTCAACGGATTTACACGAATCTCGAGAGTGACCAAATTGGTCATCAAATCCGAGGAAATCCTCGGATCCGCGGAAAATTTTCATCCCTGGTTACAGATTTGCACCGGTCAGGGAGCAAACTTCACGAGCCAGCTCTTTACATTGTGTCTGTTAGAGATTTGCACCGGTCAGGGAGCAAACTTCACAAGCCAGCTCTTTACATGGTGTCTGTTAGAGATTTGCACCGGGCAGGGAGCAAACTTCACGAGCCAGCTCTTTACATGGTGTCCGTTAGAGATTTGCACCGGTCAGGGAGCAAACTTCACAAGCCAGCTCTTTACATGGTGTCCGTTAGAGATTTGCACCGGGCAGGGAGCAAACTTCACGAGCCAGCTCTTTACATGGTGTCCGTTAGAGATTTGCACCGGTCAGGGAGCAAACTTCACAAGCCAGCTCTTTACATGGTTGTGTGAACTGCTGGAAATCGTCAATAAAAGGACAAGCCCCCATCACCCCAGCACAAATGGTCAGGTAGAGGGGATGAATAGCAAACTCCTCCAGATGGTGCGTTGTACCTTGAAAGACGGACAGGCTCGTTGGGACGGCCGACTACAGATGCTGGCAGGAGCAATCCAAGCAAGTCAACCGCTCTACCGGTTACACGCCCAACTTCCTCATGCTCGGCAGAGAGGTTAAGCAACCCATGCATTTGATGATGGGCGTGTCGATCCCTGCACATTCCTTAGAAAGCTATGTGGAAAAGACTCGGAAGGAGCTACAGCAAGCCCACGCCATAGCCAGGAATGCTCTACACGACCGACAGCAGCGGCAAAAGCGTGACTATGACCTTCACGCAACTCCACAGGCGTTCGAGGTAGGTGATACAGTCCTCCTGGAAAACTCGGCCAGGAATATTCACCAATGCAAAAAGATAGCTCCATTGTGGAAGGGACCGTATGTGGTTATGGAAATCCTTTCCTCAGTGCTTTGCAGTATTGCCTCTTCCAGAAGGAGGTGGGTGGTCCACTGTGACCGCTTGCGAAGGTGCCTGGCCACCCCTTGCCTCTATGGATCCGGAGATTACGGAGTCAGCTGTCGGGGAAGGATCTGGATACACCGGTGGGAGACCAGCAGCCAGGGAGAGCGACCTCGGACGGGTCGTCAGATGAGTTCCCTGCTGATTCCTCAGAGCAACGTGTCTCGATCCTCACAACAATGAGCTAATGAACTATCTTTGTGTAACTTATAATCTTTGACAGGCTGCAGCCGCTCACATGACTTGAGCAGATTGTGGGATGACATTTGCTGTGAAGTGGGGAAAAAAATTACCTCCAGCCGCCTCAGGCTGGGAGTGTTTGGGAAGTTTTGCCTTCAAGGAAACGCTCGCCTCTGAGTCTAGAGGTAGGTGTGCTGTGGTGCAGTGCCACTCACCTGCTGACCGCTGTGACGAAGGCCTGGTGGCTGTCTGGCTGGGCTTCCCACACCAGGGGGTCTGGCCGTGAGGACAGTTGCTGTAGCCACGCCTCGTAGTCTGCCGCTTCTCTGCCGCACAGGATCGCAACGTCAGGGTTGTCTCGAAAAAACTGCAGCGGAAAAAGAGAGAAAGTCTACTCGTTGTTGAAAACAAACTCTGTGGCAAACACAGTCCGGAAAATTGAGCGGAGGGAGAGGGGTGCGGGTGTGTGGGGAACGGATGTGTGTGATGGGGGTGGGGGTGGGGGGTGGGGTGGGGAGGGGAGAGGGAAGCCAAAATGAAAAAAGACAAAAACATTTCTGACAAAATCGTCTTATCTTAAATGAACGCTAGGGTGCAAGATCAGGACAGTGGAAACAACATAAAACTGCTCTGCTGGTCAAGTAACTTCCTCATGCGCATCAATCATTTCTCATAAGAGATAAAAACTGCATGTAGCGCTTGGTGGTGTTAAGTTGCGTGTATGACAAAGACAAGAATGAAATAGAATGATCAAAGCGCTTTCAAAAAAAATTTCAATCAAAATCCGAGTTAGGCGGAACACTTAGAGTAAAACATGTGCGCTTTTAATAGTTTTATCACCTTTATTTGTCATTGTATTTGCAATATATGTTTTAAACCATGCTGTGCTCTGCTGCCTACACAGTCGGCCAAGTTGCAGAAGAAGCGCCAAAGGCAAGAGCGGCTGCCACGGAGAGTGCTTACCCTGACGCGCTGCCTGACGTCTTGTGGGTCTGTGCCCTGCAGGTTGGGCAAGGCCACCAGCAGACTGGGCGGACGTGCCAGCAGTCCTTGCAGCTCTGACGTCACGGCTCCTCTGGCTTTTTCCAACTGAACTGCCGCCTTCACCAGTGTGGAGCTACCTCTAGGGTCTGCTGCGGTGCCGATGTCCTCTATGACTTTGATTTCCACAATGAGGATGCCAAGCCACTCGTGGAAGACAATGACGTCTTTCTCACACCCTTGGAGCTGCAAGCCGGTGAAGATGAAGACAGGAGGGTCTCCAGGGCGGGCTTTCTTTTGCAGCTGTTCGTACAGCGTGGTGACCACGCGTATCTCGGCCTCCGTCCCCTTCAGTTTGTCCTGGCCGCTGGCCATTTTGGCTGGGTCCGCTGCCATGGCGTGTTTCTGGTCAAGGCGAGGCACCAGTGGATCTTGAGGAGTCTTTGTCCGGGTTTCCTTGAAAACCTTGACCCTGGACTTGATGATGTCAGGCATGACGTAGATGGTTCCTTCCTTGTATGAAGAGTCAAATTCTACTGTCTGACCCTGAAGAAAAATCAACAACAATATTTTTCAAGTCGAAGAGTGTGCAATCGACGAATAAATAATTCTTTATACACAATTGGAAAGGTAAGGTAGGGGGAGAAAAGAGAGACGATTCATGTTGTAATTGTTAATTTGATACCACTTCTCTGTTGGTGACTTCAGGGAAATTTCATTACACAAATTCATTATTCGGTAATGTCCTAGCCAAGCTCTGCCATACACAGAGGAAATACACGCACACTCGGTGCAAACACAGACGTTGTCACTTATCAGTCAGCTCGCGGTCTCCACACAACCAGTGTGTGTGACAGTCGGCAAACGCTGCAGGCTGGCCCTTGCTTTAGTCTGACATCCACACTTTGCTGTCTGCACCTTCATTCCCTCCTTCATTCCCACGCCTACATCATGCCCTGGTCTGCTTTCGTCTGCTACGCGTGTCTTCTCTACCAAACATGCATCACAGTTCTGTGTAAGACTGTCAGGCGAAGTGGCAGCCCCGTAGTCATACAGTACTTCTGGATTGACAGTTTTGTAAAGTTTTGCCTGGAACTCGCGGAGAAAAGAGAGCTGATCTGGCTGTATTTTCTAGGAAACCTATTTTACACCTGTGAGCAGGAGGCACATCTGCGCTGATTTACCAGTGGAAACATCGTACCTGGAGTGAAACTCGTCCAACAGTGACGTCATTCCTCCCTTCTGGGCACAAAGAAAGTGCTACAACCGGAAGCGAGGTTCTTACCTGAGCCATGCTGCTGGCTTGGGAGGCGGGGGCGGAGGAGGAAGAGGAAGCAGCCATGACTGCAGCAGGTCCAAATGCTGGGCTGGAGGTGCTGGCGGAGTTCACTGTTCAGGCCATGCCGCTGGAGGCTGGTGTGGGGGATGGAGGGTGACGGCAGCCTTGCAGTGGAGCTGCTCAGACCTCTGCCTGCCCCACACGGACTGCACTGCCAGGCGTGGAGGCAGCCTGCACAGAGGACAGCAAGTCACACGTCACTGTGGCTGGGTCCTGCCTGGAGGTGGAGCAGACAGTGGGATGGGGACTGAAACCAGAGGCTCCTCATCACTTTACGGAACAAACAAGTTTTACCTAAACAGCCGAGGACATCAGGTTGACACGAGAGGGAGACCAGGAGTTTGTACACGCGTTAAAAACCGTTTTGCACAGATGTTGCGATGGCACACGACGATAACGATGACGACAACGATGACGACGGCAGCAGTGGCGGCGGCGACGACGATCCTGCTGCTGCTGCTGATAATGATGATAATAATGGTGATGATGATGATGATGATGATGATGATGATGATGATGATGATGATGATGATGATGATGATGATGATGATGATGATGATGATGATGATGATGATGATGATGATGATGAATGTTTGTAAAGCACTCAATCCATGAAAAAAAAAACCTGATGAATTTATCAACAAAAGCTACGATCGAGAGATCACATGCGTGAAGAGTGTCACGTTTAATTACGGCTGAAGTGCGCTCACAAACTTTCCCTGTCTGTTCCCTGGCTTCAAGTCCACTCCACCTTCCACGCCTCACTCCGCTCCCCTGCACAGCAAGCGTCCCTGCACAGCAAGCGTCCCTGCCCAGCAAGCGTCCCTGCACAGCAAGCGTCCCTGCATAGCAAGCATCCCACAACAGCAAGCGTCCCTGCACAGCAAACGTCCCTGCACAGCAAGCGTCCCAGCCCAGCAAGGCCCAGCAAGCGTCCCTGCACAGCAAGCGTCCCTGCACAGCAAGCGTCCCTGCCCAGCAAGCGTCCATGCACATAAAGCGTCCCTGCCCAGCAAGCGTCCCTGCACAGCAAGCGTCCCTGCACAGCAAGCGTCCCTGCACAGCAAGCGTCCCTGCACATAAAGCGTCCCTGCCCAGCAAGCGTCCCTGCACAGCAAGCGTCCCTGCACAGCAAGCGTCCCTGCACAGCAAGCGTCCCTGCACAGCAAGCGTCCCTGCCCAGCAAGCGTCCCTGCACAGCAAGCGTCCCTGCACAGCAAGCGTCCCTGCCCAGCAAGCGTCCCAGCCCAGCAAGCGTCCCTGCACAGCAAGCGTCCCTGTACAGCAAGCATCCCACAACAGCAAGCGTCCCTGCACAGCAAGCGTGCCTGCACAGCAAGCGTCCCTGCACAGCAAGTGTCCCTGCACAGCAGCGTCCCTGCACAGAAAGCGTCCCTGCTCAGCAAGCGTCCCTGCACAGCAAGCGTCCCTGCACAGCAAGTGTCCCTGTAAAGCAAGCGTCCCTGCACAGCAAGCGTCCCTGCACAGCAAGCGTCCCTGCACAGCAAGCGTCCCTGCACAGCAAGCGTCCCTGCACAGCAAGCGTCCCTGCACAGCAAGCGTCCCTGCACAGCAAGCGTCCCTGCACAGCAAGCGTCCCTGCACAGCAGGCGTCCCTGCACAGCAGGCGTATCTGCACAGCAGGCGTCCCTGCACAGCAAGCGTCCCTGCACAGCAAGCGTCCCTGCACAGCAAGCGTCCCTGCACAGCAAGCGTCCCTGCACAGCAAGCGTCCCTGCACAGCAAGCGTCCCTGCACAGCAAGCGTCCCTGCACAGCAAGCGTCCCTGCACAGCAAGCGTCCCTGCACAGCAAGCGTCCCTGCCCCATCGCCTTCCGCTCTCAGTGGACCGCTCTGCACGCAGCCTGACTCCACGTCATCTCCAGACAAGGGACTGCCACCCACACCTCCACAAGTCAGGCACACCTCGCACACACGGCAGATGACGTCAGACCGGCACACAGCACGTGCATGCCGTGTACCAATGCACGCACTACACGAGACTCCAAGAAGCATCCTATCTATGCCCGTCTTGTCAGATGAATATGCTTTCACAAAAAATCTTAGCCTGCCATTCTATGGCAAAGGAAGACTACAAGAAGGACATCAATGTACAGATACGATATCGCTATTACAAAACCGGGTATTTACAAGACTCAGATATATAAAATGGTTGACTACTCTGAGTTAAAAATTGATAGAATCATCAGTTGGCAAAACATCCTTTTTAATTGGTAAAAAGGCTGAACCATAAGGAAGCTATGTACAGACTAGAGAGCACCCTGAGAGCGGAAACCTCCACCAAGGAAACCACAACTACTCCTCCATGGCCTGTGATGAATTCAGGCAGAGTTTCTTGCTAGCCAGGCCTGACGCTACCAAGTGTAGTCCGTTTTAGTGCACACACATACGCCGGCCTCATCAATAGTTTGACGTCATCGACTTCGTGATGTTTGATGAAATTTCTCGTTATGCTTCCAATTCCATAAGTACAAAGCACCTTCAACTCCAAATGTTAATGCACACTTTCTTGAGTAAAACCATGACCTTCCATTTAATTCCACTAGAATCCCTTTTGAACTTGTTGAGTTATGTTGCCGAGTAACGAACAAACCGCAGGTTAAACACGACCGCCTTGGCGGAGGGAACTGGAGAGAACCCCGAGAGCGCAAACCTCCGGCAAGAAAGCCAGTTTCCCTTCCATGGTCCGTGTCATGAATTCAGACAGGATGTTCTGTTAGCCAGCCTGACGCTACCGAGTGCAGTTCATTTTAGCGGCTGTAACTAGGGAAAGCGAGTTCTCAGTGCAGAACGCATGAGCAGGCGTCATCAAGAGTTTGTTATCGACTTCATGGGGAGCGAGAAAATTAATCTTTTTTGTTGTAATTTCAAAATGAGATAACAAATATCCTCCAAAATTTAATGGATCGTTCCTTGGGCAAAACTCTGACCTTCCACCAAATTTCATCAGGATCCGTCTTGTTTTTGTGGAGTTTTTTTTGCTGAATAATGAAAGATCCAGGGTAAAATATACTCCCCTCGTAAGAGGTAATTAAAGGCAAAATTGTTGCAAGAGTAACTATGTGGTTGATAGAACATCAAAGATATATAAACAAAATCATACTTGTACATAAATGAAATGATATTTAGCTTATGAAAATTAGACATTGGTCAATTGCTATCTCAGAGTTTCAGTTTATTAACATTATCAACTAGTGGAAATCCAGGGGTGGGGTGAGGGAGGGAGGGAGGAGAGAGAGAGAGAGAGAGAGAGAGAGAGAGAGAGAGAGAGAGAGAGAGAGATAGAGAGAGAGAGAGAGATAGAGAGTGTGAGAGAGTGTGTGTGTGAGAGAGAGAGAGAGAGAGAGAGAGAGAGAGAGAAAGTTCATTCGGTCACTGGCCCATTTCAGGTGTACATTAACCATACATGTCAGAGCAGCTACACAGGAGAAAACAGCCAGTACATTGTGGATATAGAAGCTGTCTCACGCCGCAGACTCAAGAGCGTCTGTCTACACTTAAATGCTTCATACAGAACATGCTGGTCAATCTTACAGTTTTCCTTTGTTCACTGGACAAATACATTTTACCGAGTCATCTACGTTCAAATCTAAACAAGATGATATATAACGTACCCTCAGGTCATGTAATAGTGGACAGAACAGTAGAAAATGGGGTTCTGTTTCTTCTTGTTCTCTGCAGAGCGGACACAAATTTAAGTAATCATCTGTCACGTATTTGCACTTATGAATATGCAGCTCCATAATTTCCATCCTGAAACGTATGTATGCATCTCGAAATACTTTTTACCAAGATCATAGAGGTACTGTTCTTTTCCAATTGAAGGTTTGAAGATTCTATAGGATTACCTACTACCATTCAGAACTCGTATTTCCCAATCGGTATAAAATCTGCCGACAAGTTTCACTCTGATGTTTCTCAGAAACGCTGTCTCATTGGCAACCCGCTGATTGGCCCATGCATTTTCGCAATTACATTCTACAAGTATCCTCTTTACTTTAGTTGCCGAAAAATCTTGATTAATTGGTATACACAGCATCATCTGGTATACTCTATAGGGTAACCTACCATCGTCCATTTCAAAGACTTTAGGTGAGTGCTAGACACTGCGTAACTTGGCATTGACAGACAAAGGAAAGCGCCCAGTGTCCCCATAAACCATAGCATTAGTAGTAGGCCTACGCGAAGAAACATTTAAGAAACTAGTAGTAACTGTAGATAGACACTTTCTACAGTGCGACAATCATCCATTCCCCAGATTTCAGCACCATGCAAAAGAATCGACTGGATCTGTGCATCAAACAGTTTTAAATGCACATCTGGTGTTACTTGTGAAAATTTTCTCAGCGACCTAGTCAGAAGAAAAAGAGCAGCTTTCGCTCTAGAAGCTAAATCATTATGTGTCTTTTTGGAACATGTTGCCAAGATACTTGTATTCGCTAACCACTTCCAGTTGTACATCACTTAGATACCACCTTTCGTATATGGCCAAATGTCCACCCACCTTGTAAACAACTACTTTCGTTTTGTCTGTGTTAACCTCCAGACCAAGTCTATCAGCTATGCTTTTAAGACAGTTAAATTGATTTTGAAGTTCAACTGTTGTTTCAGAAAGCAGAGCGACATCGTCTGCAATTAAATCATAGACCATAGACCATAGACCAACTTAATTTTCTCCTTTAAATGAAAATTGCTCGGTGAAATCATATATGAACATATATCATCAAATTAATCACATATAAGCACACAGCATCAAATGAATCTGCTTTTTCCCATTTCCCAGTGATTTCTTACTTCCCATCGCCATCCCTTCTCCTCCAACCACCCTCCCTGCATCACCCCACCATGTTTCCCTTGTCCTCGCGTATCAACACCACCACCCCCTCCCCTCCCAACATATCTGCACAAAGTACTAGACGAGACAATTCACACGACAATCACTTGGAACGCGGCAAGCAGTTCCGGGCCCTGACCGACACTGGAACAAACGAGTTCTTAAATCAATTTGTTCGTGCGGTAAGAGACACGTAACGCTTGCAGATGTATTGGGTAAAAGCTGTATATCTTGCCTACTATCTACAGAGATTCTTCAATCAGGGAGTTCATTCGGCAAGAAAGTAAGATCGGGCTGATTTTGCAGCCTTGTTTTAGTCTCGAGGAGCACTCAAAGAAGGCCGTTTGACCCTACCTCCATCTTACGCAGCATCGCACTGATCTGTACATGGCTATCCAAATATTTCAGATTATCCCTGTTTTTTTGGCCAAATTGTCCACAATATACTCCTATTCACAGTATCAAAGCTTTTCTAAAATTTACATACCCAATTTAAAGTATTTTTGTGTGCTTACACACATATTTGTCAGCGATACCATACAGAACAACTGTGTTGCCAACTGTCTCATACCTTTTCTACAGCCCGCCTGTTCTTCCAGAATAAAATCATGCTAGTCTGCCGAGCTCTGTAACCTGCAGCAAATAACATGGGTAAATACCTTATTAAAGGTGCTAGGTAAAGTAGTACCTCTGTAATTATCAGAATTGTCACACGGTCAAGTTTATGGATCGGTACAATGATAGCCTCTGTCCAAACTACACTCACATAATAAAATATAACATTGAATAGATAGCATAACGAAGGTAACGACACTTACTCAGCTGATTTGAACATTTCAGCTACTACGCCATCTGTACCAGCAAATGCCCCAGTTTTTAGAGACCTCAATGCATTTGTTAGCTCTGCTCGTGTAATGTGTGTATTTAAATCGCTGTTGTCAAAGTAATTGATACCTTCAGAGGGGAGAGATAGACAGAGAGAGAGAGAGACAGAGAAAGAGACAGAGAGAGAGAGAGACATAGAGAGACAGAGAAAGAGACAGAGAGAGAGACAGAGAGAGGCAGAGAGAGAGAGACAGAGAGAGACACAGAGAGAGACAGAGAGAGAGAGAGAGACAGAGAGAGAGACAGAGAGAGAGACAGAGAGAGAGACAGAGAGAGAGATTTTGATTTTGAACGATTTTATTCAAGGCCATCTGCCCATTTGAATAGAGGTGAGCGCATATATCAAAATAATAATTATATGAATATAATTCTGTCTTGTATACACCTGTTAGAGTTATGACAGCTCTGTCATCAACTGTGCACTAAGAGAGCAGTATTTATGAGAATAATCATGCTGTACTGGACATACTTTTCTCATCTCTGAGTGTCATGGCAGAGAAAATGTACATAGAAACAATTTGTGTTGTCCGTATGTTAGTTCCTTTCTAGAGATAATACTAATAATAATAATGTGTGAATTTATAAAGCGCCTTACCAATGAGTTAAGACATGCTCAAGGCGCATACATACAACCATTACAATATACAATAACAGTCGATCACCTCAAGCACAACTTAATAAACTTAATAACATAAAATAGCTGCATGTTCTCGGCGTTGACTGAAAATATTTTGAAATGTACTTTTCCCTTAATTTGTTATAAGCACTGCTAACATGAAATGCGTTTCATCTTCGACCATATGGCAGAATGGACAAGTAATTGTTCTCGTTTCACTGCATATGTAACGTTGATTATTTTGTAGTTGCTTATGCCTAATCGGAAACTAATAAAGGTATATCTAAACTTTTTTATAACGAGGAAACTTAGATATCGTTCTTGGCAGATCGTGTTTTGGAAGGAGGCGTACCAAGAATATCTATCACTATCACGGTTTCTTCCTTACCATGACTGGAGGTAGCAGTCTTTTAGCCTTTGCTTCAGTTGTTCCAAGAAACGACGTTCGCTACCAACTCCCCCGTTTGACCACACATATGCATAGCCTAGTTTACACAATGCGTCTTTTATGGTGTGGGCCCAGTTCCTTTTATCAGGGATGTTGACATTTTGCAGCATAGTAAATGCCTGTTTAGGTAGCCTTATTGGCGACATTCTAGACAGCTTGAGCCAGTATTTGAGAGCTCTAATTGTACTGTTAATCACGAGGGGAAATCTACCTTACTCTCCATATACGAAGTGGTTCGGTACTTTAGTATTCAGCCCTAGGAACTTTTTACATGCAAATACATGAACTCTCTCTACCCTTTCCTGACTTTTAAGACCCCATATTTCGGCGCCATACAACAGGGAAGATTGCACTTGGGCGTCAAAGAGTTTAATATTAATATTTTAGGGTTAGTATTGTGGAGGGACCACATTGCCTTCATTATCTGTACCGTCTTTTGTTTGCCTTGAACAGAAATATCTTCGACCGAGGCACTTTCTGACAGTTTGGTAGTAAATGTACAGCCTAAGTATTTGTACTTATTTACCACTTCCAATCTTTTTTGGTTAAGGTGCCACTTTTCTCCATCTGATAAATAGCCTCCTCGTCGAAAGACCATCACCTTGGTCTTTTCAGTGTTCACTTGGAGCCCAAGGTTTTCTGACACGACTGCAAGGGAGCTGATCTGATTTTGCAGCCCTGCTGGCGTGGTAGACAATAAAACAATGTCACTGGCAAACAGCAATATAAATATCTCGTTCTCGCCTGGTAGCAATTGCACTCCATGCTTACCATGTGCTCGGACGTAATCTGCCACTTTGTTGATGTGCGTTAAGAAAATGGAAGTGCTCTCCTTTGCTCCCTGTTTTACGCCAATCGGGCAGGTAAAAAATTCGGATGTTTGATGTTGCCATCTAACACAGGACTGTACGTTTGAGTACATAGCTTTTAAGATGTTGATGAATTTTGTTGACAGTCCACTACTTTGCATTATTCTCTAAGGATGGTCCCGGTTGATCGAATCGAAGGCCTTTTTATGGTCTACAGAGGCAATATATAGTTTACCACGGCCCCTTCCATAAACATGTTTAAGGGCAATGGAACGCAAAACAAACACGTGGTCAATCGTACAGTGGTCTGGCCGGAATCCAGCTTGCTCAGAACATATTTTGTTCTCCACTTCTAGCCACGTGCGGAGACGTCTCGCTAGAATGGATGAGAAAATTTTACTGAGAATGGGTAATAGGGAGATGCCTCTATACTTTTTTGGATTCATTTTGTTTCCCTTTTTGTATAGGAACTATGATCGACTGTGACCAAGGATGTGGAAAATAATGGCTATCAAAAAGGTTATTGAAAAGTTTTTTCAGAAAAGTTACAATCTTGTCACATGCTATTTTGAAGCATTCGCCCGGTATGCCGTCAAGTCCTGCCGATTTCCCTCTCTTATTGCACTGAATGGCCGATTTAATTTCTATTTCAGTGATTGTGGCATCGAGGTCTGTATTTTGAATTATCTCTCCTGCGTCACGTATTTTTTCATCCCTTTTAGTATTATCCCTGAACATATTATCAAAATAATTCTTCCATATATTTATGTTGATATCTTGTAGGGGAGCTGCTTTACTGGTGGCATTTTAATCATTTTCCAAAATTCTTTCGAGTTTTTCAAATTATCCAGCAGTGAACGACTTACAGTTTTACTGTACTCATTTTTCTTTTGGCGTATGAGGCTTTTGTAGGTTCGCTTACATAAGACATACTTTTCTTTATCAGAAAGCACTTTCCCCCTCTTGTAATGATTTAGAGCCCTTCTAGTTGTATGTCTGGCTTCCTTACATTCACTATCAAACCAATTATGTCGGTTTTCACTCGAAGCAGAGTGGTCGATCCTTCTTTCCGTTTTCATGCAATGAACGCATGAGGTTAAGGAGTCCATAAACATCTTCAGGGATTTTTCAACCGATTGTTGTAGTTTGTTTGATGCTCTGGCTATCTGTTTAGTGAAGTCATTGTTACTTATGTTACTTATGAATGTATCAACTTTAGTTGGGTCCCAAAGTATCCTAGAGACTGATATAGTTTAACTTTTCCCCTGTGTCAAAGCTGGTATAGTGGAAAGTGGCTAAATGTACCAGCAGACAGTTTAATTTAAAAGAAATAAAGAATTCCTTCCTCAGTCACCACTCTTAGGGAACAAAGACACCACACACAGGATGAAACTTAACATAATTTAATCAGACAGTTTACATTCCCAGCACAATCCAACCACAAATGCCCAACATTCCTCAGCCAATGCACACATCAACACTCAAAATGCAACACTCGTCAACATTTCAACAACAATGCACAAGTCAAAAACGGCCTATAGCCTACACCAAATTGCAGACTCACGTAATGGTCTGTCGCCCAAACAATCTGAAATATAACCAGAAAACAAACTATAACTTCCGTTAAAAAGGAACAATGAAACAGAATGAGAGAGATGCCATATAGCCGCGAACAAATCGAGACAGTAAGAAACAAAACTGATATCCTTACCTCTCAAGATTAGGAATACCGGTAACAGGTGATGCAGTCGCCAAAAGAAACCCAGGCAACTCCAAGTCGCCAAAAGAAACAGGCAACACAACGTCGCCAAAAGAAAAACAGGCGACACGAAGTCGCCAAAAGAAAACCAGGCAACACCAAGTCACCAAAAGAACCAAGGAACAAGCCCACCTGGAGATAATCCTCTCCAACAGCCACACAGTGGCCTACGAGAGTAACAGATCTCTCTCTCTATACCACCAACAGCCGCACTGGCTTTCCAAGAGCACTCCGACTCTCTATCAAACTTTCTCTTCACATACAGTACTGCCTATACATAAACACCGAACAAAAATGCGAAATTCTGGTGACATGGAGAACACGCACGTGCAACTGGCACGAAAAACTTGAGAAAATCCATTCACAAACAAACCAATTGTAGAATACCATGCTCCGCTAACAAACCAATATGATGAACACGTGGGTTTCATGTTCCATCACGCTTTGCAAAGCACAACAGTTGCAATAAAGGCACAGTCAGAGAAAGAGACAGACAGAGAGAGAGAGACAGAGAGAGAGAGAGAGAGACAGAGAGAGAGAGACAGAGAGAGGCAGAGGCAGAGAAAGAGAAAGAGACAGAGAGAGGCAGAGAAAGAGAAAGAGACTGAGAGAGACCAAGAAAAAGAGAGATCCAGAGAGAGAGACGAAGAGGCAGAGAAAGAGACGGAGAGAGGGAGAAACATGCAGAGAGAGAAAGAGAGAGAGAGAAAGAGAGAGAGAAAGTGAGAGAGAGATAGAAAGAGAGAGAGAGAAAGAGAGAGAGAGACCAAGAGAGAGAGAGAAACCGAGAGAGAGAGAGACAGACAGACAGACTGAGAGAGAGACAGACTGTTACATATCCGTCCCCTTGATTTTCCTAAATTAAGGGTATGAATTAAATTTCCTTCCAGATTAGGAACGGCTATGAACCTTAATAATTCACTTGGCTCAACATTTGATTATATGCCTCATGCCATGCACAAAATCACTAACAAAGGTTATCCTGAACATAACTATTTCTTTAATGTATAATAAAGATATTCCAAATAGCAATATAAATGTACCACTACTAATGGTTAATAAACACAATGAATTAATTGATTAATTGTGTCAATCGGTTGCAACCACGAAAATAAAGAAACGATTTCAGTCTTTGAGTTTTCACTTTCTGTTAATGTTCATCACTAAGGAGGGGGTTTCATTCACAAAAGCTCAGTTCCTTGGTTCAAAGTTCTTTTCCCATTCACACTGACAGGGGGGGATAAGGTCACAGAGAGAGAGAACAGGTGTCAATCTACTCATCCATCTTGTTGAATGGTGGCAGACTTGTTGCGGAGGGCATGGTCGAGACTCTCCACATTGAATCTTATGCACAGATTGCCGGGAAGGGTCGCTTCACCTTCGGAAACCGCCAGGCGTTGACGGGAGTGGAATAGATTTCACTTGTCTGAGATCCAGAGCCTATCTGCTTGACTGGTCCGTTTCTTCCTGCTATGATTCCCCCGTCCCTTGTTATCACAGACTGTCATCAGCCGTCTGCGTGAGGCGGCGTGAGGCGGCGCTAGAAAGTCCCAAAACTCCGTCTCGGTGAACTTTCGAGGAAGGGTCAGACGTGCTTATTGTCCCAGCGATGATGATTTAACAATGGACAATGGCACCTTCTCCCTAGAGCCATCCTCCGTGTCTCCTATCAATTCACCATCAAGTCTTTCTGTCTAGCTCTCCTATTGTTTCATTAATTTTCGGCTGACCACCTGTATTCCACCTAACATAGGATTCTACTTCTGTAACACAGACACACAGAGAGAGACAGACACAGAGGGAGAGACAGAGAGAGAGACACACACAGAGAGAGACAGACAAAGAGAGAGACAGACACAGAGAGAGACAGGCAGACACAGAGAGAGACAGACAGACAGAGAGAGACAGAGAGAGACAGAGAGAGAGACAGAAAGAGAAAGAGAGACAGACAGAGACAGACAGAGACAGACAGAGAGACAGAGAGATAGAGAGAGAGACAGAGACAGAGACACCAAGACAGAGAGAGAGAGATTGAATGTTTGATTGATTGATCGATTGATTGATCGATTGGGTAATTGAATGATTGAATGATTGGTTGGTTGATTGATTGATTGATTGATTGGTTTATTTCGGCCGACGACCCATTGGATACATTGCATATTTACAGGTAAAGGTGAATTACACATTTCAACATTTGATTATTGTATGTACACAATGCTTTAAAATAACTAACATTGAATGCTTCCGTCTGAAAACAATAATTTAGCTCTTTGTATTATGTTGGCATTTGAGTCTGAATACTTACATTCAGCCATGTGTATGCATGCTCGTTTGGAAACGCGTGCGTACACACACACGCACACACACACACACACACACACACACGCATACTCACATGCGCACACACAAGCACACACACACACATACATACACACGCACACACACACACACGCACACACACACACACACACACACACACACACACACACACATATACACACACACACACACACACACACACACACAAATTCACATATCTGTACATCCTTTGATACAACTGTATTATGCTGCTGTTACATTTTACTTGATGGACAATGCTCTTCTGTTATTCATTGTAAGTTTATGGTGCTTCTTGCCGATTTGTACCCATCATCCCTGGTAAAAAGGCAGTGACTGGTGCTAAAATGTTTACTTCTGTATGCACATTGTTATTTCTCGTATCAGCTTAATTTGCAATTTGATCGGGTTTCTTCGAGAAACTTTTTCATCCATCAAATGTTTTAGTTCAGAGTGTGAAGACAGTTCCATACGTTTGGCAATATATTTTCTCACAGCTCTTTATATCTGACACAATGTGGGATAACATGCTTTTCGTCCTCTTTTCTCTCCTTACAGGATGAACATGCATTATTTTTGCTTTGATTCTTTGCATAGCGCTTATTCGTGCCAAACGAGCTGAGACCCATTCTAAATCGGATGAAGGCATCTCTGAACTTCTTAATAGTAATATCATTCAGATATCCTTCGTATATAATCATACTTTTGTATGATCTGTACAATGCAAATATCTCCCTTTCATTGATTTTTGATGCCCATTCCTGATGGTAATAGTCTCGCAATCTCTGTGTTTGATTTCGTAAGAAAGCCTTCTCATTTGTTGTTCCACCATTTTCCCAAACGTACCCAAAGCCCAGCGTGCATAAACACTCTTCTACATCTTTTACCCAGTTCCAATGATTTGATGTAGATGGTCTTTGCGACATCAAAAAGACCTGCTTTGGAAGTCTGTCAATCGGCATTTTACATAACCTTAGCCAGTATTTCACAGATTTTAATATCGCATTGATATATAATGGGTATCTTCCAGTCTCACCTTATACCATGCTATTTGGTTTTCTGCCGTCTATACTAAGAAATCTTTTACCGGCAAGAAAGTGTGGCTTTTTCAGTTTCTCGTTTGGTCAGGCCCCATACTTCTGCTCCATAAAGTAGGGCTGTTTTCACTTGGGAGTCGTAAAGCTTTAAATACACAGTATTATTCAAGGTCTGTAAGAGCCTCATGGTTTGTAGTAACTGCACAGTATTTTGCTTTGCCTTCACTGCCTGACTTTCTAGTGCTGAATTGATGGACATCTTTGTTGTAAAGGTAAAACCAAGATACCTGTACGAATTTACGAGTTCCAATTTTGTATCATTTAATAGCCATCTCCCCCCTCTTGTCAGATATCCCCCTCGTCAAAAATCATGACTTTAGTTTGTTTATACAGAGACCTAGCTTACTGGATACTCGGGCCAGAATGTCTATTTGGCACTGGAGACCCGCTGGTGTGGTGGACAGAAGAACAATGTCGTCATCAAACAGAAGCTGATAGATCTCCAGCATCCCAGGAAGCAACTGTATTTAATGTCTACCGTTTGCGCGTACATTATGGCAACATATGTGATATATAAAGAGAAAATTGTCGAACTCTCAACTGCACCTTGGCGTACGTCGACCAGACACTCAAAGAGTCCTGAAATATCTGCGTCCCACTTTACATACGCATGGGTGTGTGTATACATAGGTTTGAGCATTCTTAAGAATTCGGTGGGTATCTCAGCTAATTCTAAAATTGTCCATAAGCATTCCCTATTAACAGAATCATACGCTTTTTTTATAGTCCACTAACGCTGCATATAATTTCTCCCTACCTCCTCTGTACGTATTCTTGACAGCTATCCCATACAAGGTAAAAATATGGTCAACAGTAGAATGATCTGCTCTGAATCCTGCCTGCTCTATGCACATTTCGTTGCTTTCCTCTACCCATTTCTGAAGTCTCCCAGTCAATAATTATAGTACAGAATACTTTGCTAAGAATGTTGAGCAGAGAAATGCCTCTATAGTTTCCAGGGTCTAGGCTGTCTCCTGCCTTAAAAATGGGTATGATCAGAGACTGGTTCCAAGTCTGTGGGAAATACTGTTTTGCATATATCATATTAAATAGTTTGGTGAGGAAGGGAATTATTTCATAACATGCCACTTTTAAAAACTCACCAGGGATTTCATCAATCCCCGGAACCTTTCTATTTCCAAGTCTTCCTATGGCTAAATGAACTTCTTCCTCCATGATGGGTGCATCCAGATCCTCATCAGTGATTAACGCAGCTTCGTTCCCATATGTACTAAGATCACTGGATGGCTTTACGACCTGTCTGAATAATTACTCGAAATAAATTTTCCATGTGTTTATGTGAATTGGGGCATATTCTACTCTCCTATGGGCGATACTACGTGCGACTGACCAGAATGAAGCAGAATTTTTCACATTATCGATGAGAGATTGGTATATGTTCTTTTGGAGAAGGGGTGAGAGAGAGAGAGAGAGAGAGAGAGAGAGAGAGAGAGAGAGAGAGAGATTGAGTTAGACAGAGACAGAGAAACAGTGAGAAAGATATATGTGGTTTTAACATTTTTGTATTGTTTGCCTGGCGGCTCGACACAATGTCACAATAATTTAGTATTGAAAATGGACAGTTTGTTACGAGTCTGGGGACCACTCGGGGTCATAGACAACATTGCCACATCATCTGCGACACTGAGAACAAAGATTCCCCCCTTCCTCGCAACTTACATTCGTATCTCTTGTTTTCCAATTTGACAGACAAAAACAGCAACAAATTTTATTAAAAGTTCAAACTAGAATCATTCTCTCTCGCGCAATGCTTCATTCCGACGGGTCATTCGAAGAAAGCCGAAGTGCGCCGTTTCATCTGACACATGCCTGGACAGCAAATTTATCATGTTTCTAAATCTCGTGAAAACGCGCGATGGTGCTCATATATTTTCTGTTACAAAGACGTGGGCAAAGAACGTCACTGAGCGCTTTCAAATGAACAATAAAGTCTGCATAAACTTGACCTCTGCCTCTGCCAGAAACTCCTTTGTAATCATGGCAGGACATCGAGCGACTCCAGCCGACGGCCACTTTTGATGTCAACATTAGTGACGTGTGCAAAGTGGCACTGTGGACAGCAGCCCACACAGTGGCAAGAACACTTGCACTTTCTCCGGAGGGTCGCGGGTTCTGTCCCCGCCTGTGTCCGAAACTGTTTCTGTGCCTGCAGTGTCCGCGTCCCAGAGTAAGGAACTGCGCGTGTGGAATGCCACCCTGGCCATGGAAAAAGTCCCCTGAGGACAACATCTCTACCCCCCCCCTCTCACACGCAGTGATGCCTCATTGTTTACAAACTTGTCGGTTTCCCATCCTCTGATCCTCAGTTGTGGAAAAATGGTTGAGTACGATGTCGTAACATGTCCCCTCCCTCTCCCCTCATTCTGTAGTTGCTTCATTTTGCATTGATTTACATCGCTGTGTTTTCATATTGGCCACGGGGGAAAACATTCAGTGTCTTTGTTCTTTCCAGCCTGTGACAAACCACTCTCTAACCCTCCCACCCCCACTGTCCTGCCCCCCCCCCCCCCCCCCCCCGCCCCCTTTCAATCATGCCTACATCCTCATCCCACATGAGCTCTGTATGTTGTATGAATCTTTCATTACAATTTCGTGTAAGCCTGACCTAGAAAATCTTCTAGCATCGTCATTCCCTCCCCATCCACGCACTCTCCCCATTCCTACGTCCCTACCTCATGTTGTATTCATCTGTTTCACAGCAATTTACATTTCAGTGCAAAATCTTCCTGGATCGTAAACGCAACTACATATCAAAATTACCCCACCCCAATCCCCCAATATGTATTCTAAAAACAAAACAATTAAAAACGAGCTGTACTCTATTGTCAAACGATGATGATGTGATAATTTTTCTACCAGGATATGCTTTAGACAGGATAATTTTCAAATGATATGACCTTTTGTCTGTTCAAGCAATTCCTACCACAAGGCTGAGAACGAGAGTGAATTTTGATGTCGACATCGACAGAGCGAAGGAGAATCGGCCAGCCATGTTCTTTGTTTACTACACTGGAGTTACTGTCCACAGCCGCCATTGCCGACCCTCATCATTCACCGTGGACCTGAATGGTCTTCGTCCGACTTTGTCGACTTTCATTCTGAATGAAGCTCTGCACAGTCGTGATTGAAACATGGCATTACACAACCAACAAACTTGATTTTCTTGTTTGGCCTGACGAAAGCTGGAACGTTCGCATACATTCTTTCGATGGCGAGAATGAGAATGTCAGCATGGCCAACATGTATGAATTCGTTGTCAAGCCTGCAGGCAGGCGTTTCTGCTGCTCCAGGGCGGGGAAGGGAGAGGACCTTCGCTCAGGAACCAGTCGAGGTCGCGCTGGGAAAGACACCACCCTCTCTAGGGTGAGCCCTCACTGCCTGCACAGCGCATGCGTAGAACCACAGACAACCGTCATGGCTGGAACTGTCGCATTGCAGTTTGGTGTCCGTGTTGACTGGGCGTCACCCGCATGACGGGTTGTTGGAGAGGTTCGACAAACACCCAGAATGAGGCTCGGCCTGCAACGCGAGGCGGAACTGTGTCCCTTTGATCTTTTCTATGCACACCTGCACGACACTCTGTCTCAGTAGAATCTTTGTGACGAAACCACGTTGCATAACAGAGAACAGAAAAGGCACCCGTTCTTCCTCCCCGAAAAGACTACTTTCCCTGCTCTGCCCTTCCCCTCCCTCTCCCCCCTACTCCCTCTCCTCCTCCCTCTCCCCTTGACCTTCCTTCACCCACCCACCCCTTACATTGTCTCCTCTCCCTCTCCCCCTGTCCCCCTCCCACTCCCTCTCCCCCTGTCCCCATCCCTCTCCCCTCTCCCTCTGTCCCCTCTCCCTCTGTCCCCTCCTTCTCCCCCTGACCCCTTCCTCTCCCTATGCCCCATCCCTCTCCCTCTGTCCCCTCCCTCTCCCCCTGTCCCCTCCCTCTCCCCCTCCTCCTCCCTCTCCCCCCGTCCTTCTTTCACTCCCCCACCCCTCCCATTGTCTCCTCTCCCTCCTGTCCCCCTCCCTCTCCCTCTCCCCTCCCTCTCCCTCTGTCCCCTCCCTCTCCCTCTGTCCCTCCCTCTCCCTCTGTCCCCTCCCTCTCCCTCTGTCCCCTCCCTCTCCCTCTGTCCCCTCCCTCTCCCTCTGTCCCCTCCCTCTCCCCCTGTCCCACCCCTCCCATTGTCTCCCCCCTGTCCCCTCCCTCTCCCTCTCCCCCTGTCCCCATCCCTCTCCCCCTGTCCCCTCCCTCTCCCTCTGTCCTCTCCCTCTCCCTCTGTCCCCTCCCTCTCCCCCTGTCCCCTCCCTCTCCCTCTGTCCCCATCCCTCTCCCTCTGTCCCCTCCCTCTCCCCCTGTCCCCTCCCTCTCCCCTCCCTGTCCTCCCTCTCCTCCTCCTTTTCCTGCCCCTCCCCTCCCTTGTCTCCTTCCCTCTCCTCCTGTCCCCTCCCTCTCCTCTCTCCCTCCCTCTGTCCCTCTCTCCTCCCTCTCCCCTCCCTCTCCCTCTTCCCCTCTGTCCCATCCCTCTCCCCCTGACCCATCTCCTCTCCCCCTGTCCCCCCTCTTCCCCTCTCCCCCTGTCCCCTCCCTCTCCCCCTGTCCCCTCCCTCTCCCTCTTGCCCCTGTCCCCCTCCCCTCTCCCTGTCCCCTCCTCTCCCTGTCCCCTTCCCTCTCCCTCGGTCCCTCCCTCTCTCCCTGTCCCCTCCCTCTCCTCTCCTCTCCCTCTCCCCTTCCTCTCCCTCTCCCTCTCCCCCTGTCCCCTCCCTCTCCCCCTGTCCCCTCCCTCTCCCTCTGTCCCTCTCCCTCTCCCCCTGTCCCCCTCCCTCTCCCTCTCCCCTGTCCCCTCCCTCTCCCTCCTCTCCCCTTCCCTCTCCCCCTGTCCCTCCCTCTCCCTCTCCTCCTTCCCTCTCCCCTGTCCTTCCCTCCCTCTCCCTCTGTCCCATCCCTCTCCCCTGTCCCTCTCCCTCTCCCCTGTCCCTCTCCCTCTCCCCTGTCCCTCCCTCTCTCCCTGTCCCTCCCTCTCTCCCCTGTCCCTCTCCCTCCTCTCCCCTGTCCCTCTCTCTCTCCCCTGTCCCTCTCCCTCTCCTCTCCCCTCTGTCCCCTCCCTCTCCCCTGTCCCCTCCCTCTCCCCCTGTCCTCCTCCCTCTCCCTCTGTCCCCTCCCTCTCCCCCTGTCCCCCTCCCTCTCCCTCTCCTCCTGTCCCATCCCTCTCCCCCCTCTGTCCCTCCTCTCCCTCTGTCTCCTCCCTCTCCCACTGTCCCCTCCCTCTCCCTCTGTCCCCTCCCTCTCCTCTCGGTCCCCTTCCTCTCCCTCTCCCCTTGTCCCCTCCCTCTCCTCTCCCTGTCCCTTCCTCTCCCCCTGTCCCTCCCTCTCTCCTCTGTCCCTCCCTCTCCCTCTCCCCCTGTCCTCCTCCCTCTCCCTCTCCCCCTCCCTCTCCCTCTCCTCCTGTCCCCATTCCTCTCCGTCTGTCACCTCCCTCTCCCTCTGTCCCCTCCCTCTCTTTCTCCCCCTGTCCCTTCCCTCGCCCTCGGTTCCTCTCTCCCTCTGTCCCCTCCCTCTCCCTCTGTCCCCTCCCTCTCCCTCTGTCCCCTCCCTCTCCCTCCCCGTCTGTCCCCTCCTCTCCCCCTGTCCCCTCCTCTCCTCTCCTCTCCCTTCCTCCTCTCCCACTGTCTCCTCCCTCTCCCTCGGTCACCTCCCTCTCTCCCTGTCCCCTCCCTCTCCTCCTGTCCCATCCCTCTCCCTCTTCCCTGTCCTCCCTCTCCCCCTGTCCCCTCCATCTCCCTCTCTCCCTGTCCTCCCTCTCCCTGTCCTCCCTCTCCCTGTCCTCCCTCTCCCTGTCCTCCCTCTCCCTCTCTCCCCGTCCTCTCCCTCTCTCCCCGTCCTCTCCCTCTCCCTCGTCCATTCCCTCTCCCCCTGTCCCCTCTCTCTCCCCCTGTCTCCCTCCCTCTCCTCGCCCCTCCTCTCTCCCCTGTCCCCTCCCTCCCTCTGTCCCCATCCTCTCCCCCTGTCCCCTCCCTCTCCCCCTGTCCCCTCCCTCTCCCTCTCCCCCTCTCCCCCTCCCTCTCCCTCTCCCCCTCTCCCCCTCCCTCTCCCTCCTGTCCCTCCCTCTCCCTCGTCACCTCTTCTCCCTGTCCCCTCCCTCTCCCACTGTCCCTTCCTCTCCCTCTGTCCCCTCCCTCTCCCCTGTCCCCTCGCTCTCCCTCTGTCCCCTCTCTCTCCCTCTGTCTCCTCTCTCTGCCCCTGTCCCCTCCTTCTCCCCCTGTCTCCCTCCCTCTCCCTCTCCCTCTCTCCCCTGTCCCTCTCCCTCTCCCCTGTCCCTCTCCCTCTCCCCTGTCCCTCTCCCTCTCCCCTGTCCCTCTCCCTCTCCCCTGTCCCTCTCCCTCTCCCCTGTCCCTCTCCTCTCCCTGTCCCCTCTCTCTCGCCCCTGTCCCCTCCTCTCCCCCTGTCCCCTCCCTCTCTCTCCTGTCCCTCTCTCTCTCTCTCTGTCCCCTCCCCCTCCTCTCTCTCTGTCCCCTCCTCTCTCTCTGTCTCCATCCCTCTCCCTCTGTCCCCCTCCCTCTCCCTCTGTCCCCTCCCTCTCCCTCTGTCCCATCCCTCTCCCCCTGTCCCTTCTCTCTCCGTCTGTCTCCCATCCCCTCCCCCTGTCCTCCTCCCTCTCTCCATGTCTCCCTCCCTCTCCCTCTCCTCCTGTCCTCTCCCTCTCCTCCTGTCCCCCTCCCTCTCCCCCTGTCCCCTCCCTCTCCCTCGGTCCCCTCCCTCTCCCCCTGTCCCCTCCCTCTCCGTCTGTCCCCTTCCTCTCCCCCTGTCCCCCTCCCTCTCCCCTGTCCCCCTCCCTCTCCCCTGTCCCCCTCCCTCTCCCCTGTTCCGTCTCTCTGCCCCTGTCCCTCCTTCTCCCCTGTCCCCCTCCCTCTCCCTCTCCCCCTGTCCCCCTCCCTCTCCCTCTCCCCCTGTCCCTCTCCCTCTCCCCCTGTCCTCTCTCTCCCTCTCCCCCTGTCCCCCTCCCTCTCCCCCTGTCCCCTCCCTCTCCCCCTCTCTGCCCCTGTCCCCTCCTCTCCCCCTGTCCCCATCCCTCTCTCCCTGTCCCCTCTCTCTCCCTCTGTCCCCTCCCCCTCCCTCTTCCTCTGTCCCCTCCCTCTCTCTTGGTCCCATCCCTCTCCCTCTGTCCCCCTCCCTCTCCCCCTGTCCCCTCTCTCTGCCCCTGTCTCATCCCTCTCCCTCTCCCCCTGTCCCCTCTCTCTGCCCCTGTCTCATCCCTCTCCCCCTGTCCCCTCCCTCTCCCCTGTCCCCTCCCTCTCCCTCTCCCCCTGTCCCCTCCCTCTCTCTCCCCCTGTTCCCCTCCCTCTCCCCCTGTTCCTGTCCCTCTCCCTTCCTGTCCCTCTCCCTCTCCCCTGTCTCTCTCCCTCTCCCCTGTCCCTATCCCTCTCCCCCTGACCTCCTCCCTCTCCCTCTGTCCCCCTCCCTCTCCCCCTGTCGCTCCCCCCCTCCCCCTACCTCTTCCCCTTTCCCCCTCCCTCTCCCTATTTCCCTCTCCCTCTCTCTCCCTGTCCCTCTCTCTCCCTGTCCCTCTCTCCCTGTTCCCTCTCCCTTTCCCTCCCTTCGTCTCTCCTTCTCCCCCTGTCACCCCTCTCCCCCTTTCCCCCCTCTCTCTCCCTTTCCCCTCCCTCTGCCCCCGTTGCTTCTCCCCCTCCCCCTGTCCTCCCTACCCCTCCCTCTACCCCTGTACCTCTCCCCCTTTAGTCTCCCCCGTCCTCCTCCGCCTTGAGTTTCCCCCGTCCCCCCGTCCCCCTCCCTCTCCCTCCTCTCAAAAAGGCCTGGCAGAGCACGGAGGAATGCGAGCAGACACACGCATGGCAGAGAGGAGACACGACTGGATGCAGTGCCAGCACGCTGCAGAGGAGACACGACTGGATGCAGTGCCAGCACGCTGCAGAGGAGACACGACTGGATGCAGTGCCAGCACGCTGCAGAGGAGACACGACTGGATGCAGTGCCAGCACGCTGCAGAGGAGACACGACTGGATGCAGTGCCAGCACGCTGCAGAGGAGACACGACTGGATGCAGTGCCAGCACGCTGCAGAGGAGACACGACTGGATGCAGTGCCAGCACGCTGCAGAGGAGACACGACTGGATGCAGTGCCAGCACGCTGCAGAGGAGACACGACTGGAGGCAGTGCCAGCACGCTGCAGAGGAGACACGACTGGATGCAGTGCCAGCACGCTGCAGAGGAGACACGACTGGATGCAGTGCCAGCACGCTGCACAGGAGACACGACTGGATGCAGTGCCAGCACGCTGCACAGGAGACACGACTGGAGGCAGTGCCAGCACGCTGCAGAGGAGACACGACTGGATGCAGTGCCAGCACGCTGCACAGGAGACACGACTGGATGCAGTGCCAGCACGCTGCACAGGAGACACGACTGGATGCAGTGCCAGCACGCTGCACAGGAGACACGACTGGATGCAGTGCCAGCACGCTGCAGAGGAGACACGACTGGATGCAGTGCCAGCACGCTGCACAGGAGACACGACTGGAGGCAGTGCCAGCACGCTGCAGAGGAGACACGACTGGATGCAGTGCCAGCACGCTGCAGAGGAGACACGACTGGATGCAGTGCCAGCACGCTGCAGAGGAGACACGACTGGATGCAGTGCCAGCACGCTGCACAGGAGACACGACTGGATGCAGTGCCAGCACGCTGCAGAGGAGACACGACTGGAGGCAGTGCCAGCACGCTGCAGAGGAGACACGACTGGATGCAGTGCCAGCACGCTGCAGAGGAGACACGACTGGAGGCAGTGCCAGCACGCTGCAGAGGAGACACGACTGGAGGCAGTGCCAGCACGCTGCAGAGGAGACACGACTGGATGCAGTGCCAGCACGCTGCAGAGGAGACACGACAGTGCCAGCACGCTGCAGAGGAGACACGACAGTGCCAGCACGCTGCAGAGGAGACACGACTGGATGCAGTGCCAGCACGCTGCAGAGGAGACACGACTGGATGCAGTGCCAGCACGCTGCAGAGGAGACACGACTGGATGCAGTGCCAGCACGCTGCAGAGGAGACACGACTGGATGCAGTGCCAGCACGCTGCAGAGGAGACACGACAGTGCCAGCACGCTGCAGAGGAGACACGACTGGATGCAGTGCCAGCACGCTGCAGAGGAGACACTACAGTGCCAGCACGCTGCAGAGGAGACACGACAGTGCCAGCACGCTGCATAGGAGACACTACAGTGCCAGCACGCTGCACAGGAGACACGACAGTGCCAGCACGCTGCATAGGAGACACGACAGTGCCAGCACGCTGCAGAGGAGACACGACAGTGCCAGCACGCTGCAGAGGAGACACGACAGTGCCAGCATGCTGCAGAGGAGACACGACAGTGCCAGCACGCTGCAGAGGAGACACGACAGTGCCAGCACGCTGCAGAGGAGACACGACAGTGCCAGCACGCTGCACAGGAGACACGACTGGAGGCAGTGCCAGCACGCTGCAGAGGAGACACGACAGTGCCAGCACGCTGCAGAGGAGACACGACAGTGCCAGCACGCTGCAGAGGAGACACGACAGTGCCAGCACGCTGCAGAGGAGACACGACAGTGCCAGCACGCTGCAGAGGAGACACGACTGGATGCAGTGCCAGCACGCTGCAGAGGAGACACGACTGGATGCAGTGCCAGCACGCTGCAGAGGAGACACGACTGGAGGCAGTGCCAGCACGCTGCAGAGGAGACACGACAGTGCCAGCACGCTGCAGAGGAGACACGACAGTGCCAGCACGCTGCAGAGGAGACACGACTGGATGCAGTGCCAGCACGCTGCAGAGGAGACACGACAGTGCCAGCACGCTGCAGAGGAGACACGACAGTGCCAGCACGCTGCAGAGGAGACACGACAGTGCCAGCACGCTGCAGAGGAGACACGACAGTGCCAGCACGCTGCACAGGAGACACGACTGGAGGCAGTGCCAGCACGCTGCAGAGGAGACACGACAGTGCCAGCACGCTGCAGAGGAGACACGACAGTGCCAGCACGCTGCAGAGGAGACACGACAGTGCCAGCACGCTGCAGAGGAGACACGACAGTGCCAGCATGCTGCAGAGGAGACACGACTGGAGGCAGTGCCAGCACGCTGCAGAGGAGACACGACAGTGCCAGCACGCTGCAGAGGAGACACGACAGTGCCAGCATGCTGCAGAGGAGACACGACTGGATGCAGTGCCAGCACGCTGCAGAGGAGACACGACTGGATGCAGTGCCAGCACGCTGCAGAGGAGACGAGAGCGAAGACTGGTGGGAGTGACTCCTGACTGATTCAGTAGTGGGACTGGTTTGCTTTGACCTTTGAACCTTTGTAAACGTGATCGAGATACACACTAATGTGGTAAAAGGTATCATTCGCTTTGATGTCGAAATATACCTGCAGAATAGGCAAACAGTGTGTAAGTATGGATTCTTGAAGTGCAGAGGACAGGGAACAGGTGGGAGTCTCTCTGACGGGACAGTGTCGCTGACGTCATCATCCTGATTCCTGAGGTGTGTGCCCCCACGAGTCGGGTGGGACAGAACGGCCCAGAGCGCGATGAGTAAGGAACCAACGACTCCAATATGCAGAGAACGAAGCTCGGCCCTCTCAAAGCGGTTCAGCTGTGCAGATGTGAGAAACAAAATTTCAGTGCGTGCTTTACGACACGTCAAACTTTTTTTTTGAACCTGCGATATGCAAAATGGTTTAAGAGTAATCATGCGATGAACGCTGGAATTTATTTCCTGTCTGAACATTCCACACAAGCTGCACACCGAGCCTGCCTTTGTTCTTTATCTTCTTGTCACAGAGGGAAAAATGGAGAAAAGCGGGGAAATGGCGAGGAGGAAGAAGGCAGATGAGGAGAACCAGAGAAGTAGGCTTCAGCTTGTCGAACCACCACAACACAGACATCACACTGCCGGTCAAGGGAAAAGCCACGTGACTTACCGGACGGAAGTGAGGCTGGGAAGACTGTTCACACAAAAGGTACTTCCCGGGCAGGGACGGCAGTATCCACACGAAACTCTCCACTCGCTTTCTCCACTCGACGAAACAAGTGTCTCCGAAGAGAGCGGAAATCCCGTGGAAACTCCCAAGTGGAGGGCGCCACGCGCTGCTGGAGAGGAGGCAGGCGAGGAGGTCCCGGCGTGTCCGCTCCGTGGCTACAGAGACACCCTGTGTTCTGCCGCCTCACGGACGCGTTCCATTGCAACGAGCAAACGAAGCGTTGAGAATTCTGTGGGGTGTCTCAGAACTGTAGGGCGCTTTTTCCTCCCCCAAAGTCTGACAGCACAACTCACTCTAGTTCCATGACTGATGTATATGGAGTCGAATTCGTGGATTCGCTCCCGAAATGATAGATCTATTCTTAGATAAAAAGTGTCGCACTGTAATCTCGGACGGAGATTGGGAAAATGCACGAATCTCCTTGCGTTGTCAGTAAACCCAGCGGATCACGACATTCTTTGATCTTGCTTCCAGTGAGATTCCATGACAGGGTCACCTTTCTATCAGAACCAAGGGAAACCAAATCGCACAGAACCCCACTGCTTTCCAAGCCACAGTGAATCTGTTTCAACCAATATGAGTGAGGGACTCATACAACTTTAGGCAAGATCCGGAACACAGACACAACGGTCACTCTGTCGTCATTCTCACACCCAGCGCAGGCTGGAGGAGCTGGCGCGGACTGCTGCAGAGTTGCCTGTCGATGCAGGGAGTGGCGGAGCCCAGAGGGAGAGGACGGCAAGACTGGCTGGAGCGGGGGCGCTGGAGGGAAGGCCTGGAGCCCCGCGGTACCGCGCCAAGGGGACACCCGTTTTAACGCCAGGGAGGGGTGGGGACACGCCCCTGTCCTGCCTGTCAAAGTCTGACCTCTGACCTGTCGTCATCTGACTCCGCCCACCTCGACCCGACTTGTGCTGGGTTTGCCTCTGCGCTCTGCGGCCTGCACCTGGCAAGCACTGAATACCGCCACACCCCCTGTCCTCTCTCTACCGCTCTTTTCCCCTTGCGGTGGTGGAAGCGGTAGTGGTGGTGTTAGTGGTGGTGGTGGTGGTGGTAGTCAAAGTGTTGCATGTGATGAGGTGGTGGCATTAGTGGTGAAGGTGGTGGTGCAGATAGTGGTGGTGTTAGAGGTTGCAGTTAGGGTGGTGAAGGTGGTGGCGGTAGAGGCTGTACTGGTGGAGGTGCTACTGGTAGATCGCTACAGAGAAACAGAACCAGAGAGAGATGGAATGAGAGAGATGGAGTGAGAGAGAACGAACGAACGAACGAACGAAAACATTTATTTGTGTAGGCCACCGGCCCATTACAAAAGTTCAAGAGAAACGTGCGGCTATGTACATGGTAGGGGTCGACTGGCCGCCAGTCTTGCAAGTTTTACGTGCACGAACGAGGAAACTGATCGAGACGTCGAACAGTTCGTTATTTCTGGAACGTCCGTGCGGCTCGTTCACGCATGGCCTGCTTCACTGCAGACCTGCTGCTCCGCGTCCTTCTCGTGCTTGCCGTGTCGCACGCAGTGTCTTCGGATTTGTTGTGTCTGGCTGCTGGCTGGCTCTTGGACTGCGATGGAGCTGTCGTTGATGGAGGCTTTGCCGCCAGAGGATCAGGCCTCTGACTGGTGGAACTAGATCCCTCACAGGGGGCGACATCTCTGGATAGTGGCCTGGGTGAAGTAGCCTCCGAGACCGGTTGAGTTGCGTCCGTCTCCACCACCGGCTTAAAAGCACCAGATGACACCACATGGCCCTCTCTGTCCTCGCCGAACTCACTCCCTCTCTGTCCGTCCTTCCCCCTCGACAGTATCGCGTCCACCATCTCCCTCAACCACTCTCTGTCATCACTTGCTGGCTGATCAGCGATGGTGCCTGTGTCGGTGGAAGGAGAATCCGTCTGCACCTCAGCACCAGCAGGAATTCCAAGATCACTTGATATTTGTGCAGCGAAGCGTGTTGGGTCAAAGGTCACGGCTGTCGGGGGGCGAGGGCAAGATGACGTAGAGGCCCGTGAAGTTTGTGTAACATCTGCATTATTATCAAGTTCAAAATTCGAGCCAGTAACGACGCTATTATCAACATGATGTCGAAAAGTTTGCTCACCGAAGGCACGGTTCCTCTGTGCACGCCGCAGGTCGCGTCGGAGCTGTGCGGGAAGCTTTCTTCTCCAGTGCCCTCGACGTGTCTCGCTCGCCAGCAATGGCTGCCCGTCGCTCGGCCTGAATCGCAGCACAACGACGACACCGTCAGACTCCCCTGCCACCTTCCACGACGAAAGCTCGTCCGACTCGAGCAACGAAGACAGCGCTACCTCAACAGCTGTTGGTAACCCTACAACTGGCATAATGCTGCTTCTGTGTCAACATGGACACTCTATATATGGACTGCTGGCTCGCTCAGCCTGCACGCGCTGTGTCATATCAGAAGTTCGCCGAAGGCCTCGTTTATCGGCATAGTTCTGGTCTCACTTCCGCTTCCTCCGCTTACAATGGACGCCGCTGTCGAGCGAATGGACCTCATGCACGAGTCAGCAGCGAATGTGTTACGCGAGTTATCTCCCCTGAAATCAGGACCATGATCGAAGATGGCGACAATGGAAACAAAGCGAGTGACTGTGAGCGAACTGCAACGTTTCTTGCGAGACAGAGGTGTGGTTGTGGGTCAGAGTAAGAGGCAAGAACTTCTTGAACTTGTTGGGATAGCCAAGGACTTGGGTTTACCCGTAGATACCGAGTTGTGTGTAGAAGATCGATCTGAAGTGATAGGCGAAAAACTGAGAGACGGCAACCTCGTGTTGTCCAACCCTGCACTTCTGTCTGGATCTTCGGACATTAGTATCTTACCAGACTTTTCTTTTGTGGATGTGTGCACCTACTTGATGGGGCATGGCGTGGGCATTACAGCCATCGAGCGCAAATCAATCATTTTCGACATTGGTGAGAGCATTAACATAACAGCGTATAACACGTTTGTTTCACGAATAATCAATCGGATACGCGAATCAATTTGTGCTACGACGTTCCTTCACTTGCATACAGTCACTGTAGCGCGTGTGTTAAATCAAACTCATATCAATCATTTTCGACATCGGTGAAGGCATTAACATAACCCAGCGCGTACAACACGTTTCTTCCACGTGTGATCAATCGGGTACGCAAATCAATGTGTGCTGCAATGTTCCTTCACTTGCGTATTATTCACTGTAGCGCGTGTGTTAAATCGAGCGCAACTCAATTATTTTCGACATGGGTGAGACCATTAACAAAACAGCGTAGAACACGTTTGTTTCACGAATAATCAATCGGATACGCGAATCAATTTGTGCTACGATGATTCTTCACTTGGGTATATTCACTATAATGCGTGTGTTAAATCGAACTCATATTCAATCATTGTCGACATTGGTGAAGGCATTAACATAACCCAGCGCGTACAACACGTTACACTGAAATGGTCGTTATCGGCAACATTTCCGGACACTGTACCTGAGGTACTCTGTCCGATCGGACAGAGTACAGAGTACCTCAGGTACAGTGTCCGGAAATGTTGCCGATAACGACCATTTTCAGCGTTACTTCCACGTGTGATCAATCGGGTACGCAAATCAATGTGTGCTACACTGTTCCTTCACTTGCGCATATTCACTGTAGCGCATGTGTTAAATCGAGCGCAACTCATTTATTTTCTACATCGGTGAGAGCATTAAATATCACTGGGTTTAAGTTGCAGAAGTAGGACAACGTCGTACGGACATGCAACAAGTTCGCCGGCCGGGACAGCGAAATAGATCTATTTCACTCAGAATGTCGATCAAAATAGGGCAATATAGGGCAACGTACTTATTTTTTAAAGCAGTGATTGATTAAATCATCATATTTTCTGTGACACTGAGACCAGACCATCAAAAAAATTAGCACTAGGCCTTGAATCAAATCGTCGTGCGAGATCTTACCTTGCTGCAAATGAACGAGTACTGCGTGATTGTGTTGACGTTCAACTGGTCAGCTGGGCGATTCCAGGCTTTTATTCAGTGAAGGCAACGATCTAGATGGTACATATTCTTTCCTGGTTTCACAAATGGAATGAATTTGACGCCAACACAGCGTTCAGGGTATCTATTATCCGTTTTACATAGTCCCCAAGCACAGCTCTTGGTAGTCAGCATTATGAAAGATTCGCGGTAATCTGGTCTGGAAAACAAGGGAAGTAACTCCCAGAGCCTCATCGTAGCACAAATTGATTCGCGTATCCGATTGATTATTCGTGAAACAAACGTGTTCTACGCTGTTTTGTTAATGGTCTCACCCATGTCGAAAATAATTGAGTTGCGCTCGATTTAACACACGCGCTACAGTGAATAATACGCAAGTGAAGGAACATTGCAGCACACATTGATTTGCGTACCCGATTGATCACACGTGGAAGAAACGTGTTGTACGCGCTGGGTTATGTTAATGCCTTCACCGATGTCGAAAATGATTGATATGAGTTTGATTTAACACACGCGCTACAGTGACTGTATGCAAGTGAAGGAACGTCAAGTAGCACAAATTGATTCGCGTATCCGATTGATTATTCGTGAAACAAACGTGTTATACGCTGTTATGTTAATGCTCTCACCAATGTCGAAAATGATTGATTTGCGCTCGATGGCTGTAATGCCCACGCCATGCCCCATCAAGTAGGTGCACACATCCACAAAAGAAAAGTCTGGTAAGATACTAATGTCCGAAGATCCAGACAGAAGTGCAGGGTTGGACAACACGAGGTTGCCGTCTCTCAGTTTTTCGCCTATCACTTCAGATCGATCTTCTACACACAACTCGGGATCTACGGGTAAACCCAAGTCCTTGGCTATCCCAACAAGTTCAAGAAGTTCTTGCCTCTTACTCTGACCCACAACCACACCTCTGTCTCGCAAGAAACGTTGCAGTTCGCTCACAGTCACTCGCTTTGTTTCCATTGTCGCCATCTTCGATCATGGTCCTGATTTCAGGGGAGATAACTCGCGTAACACATTCGCTGCTGACTCGTGCATGAGGTCCATTGCGAGGGTTGACGCGGAAAAGACAGTTACGTCAGTTCTTTTGCAGCCTGCCTGCATACTGTTCAGGAGCTGAGAGGATATTGGAATTAAAATGTTGCGGCCAAGTGACCAGGGGGTTAAAAGATGTGGTTTCCGCACCTGTTACGGAGTGAAAAGTCGCGATATGAAAAGAAGTCCCTTGACTTTTGTGTTATATCTTTCCAATGTGCCGGAGCTTCTGTTGCTGAGTGCTTGAGAATAGATGGATGAATGGATGAATGAAGAATGAATGGATGAGATTCTATGGCCCATCAGCATTTGTAGGCTATGTTAGGCTTTCGACTACAAACGTACGTGTTATTTTAAAGAGACGCGATGGGTCTATTCTTACCCCCAACCCCTAGAGGTCAAGGCTTGTGGGACCTACAGCAGGTATCAAATTCGATGATCAAGGCGCTTGCTATGCATTCGTTCCATGACAAGCAGGTGTAGTGTTCAATGCTGCACGACTGTCTTGATCATATCGCTACTTCGTCTTCATCATCATAGCAAAAACCAGATGGGGATGATAACGGAGGATATGATGATGGTCGGAATTACTGCAGCATCAGTGACCTCCTCTTCACAGCCGAATCTAGCCCAGTAGGGGTTAAGACGATGATGAAAACTGCCAACACCTTGCTTACATAAAGAGTAATGAGCATTTACCAGAACATTATTAGAAGAATTGTAACCATTTAAAATCTCACGAAAATTAAAATCGGCTGGACTTTCGAATAATGCTTCTTCGAAATCTGAATGTGAGATTTCCTTAAACACGAGAGAGAGAGAGAGAGAGAGAGAGAGAGAGAGAGAGAGAGAGAGAGAGAGAGAGAGAGAGAGAGAGAGAGAGAGAGAGAGAGAGAGAGATTGACTGCCTATTTATCAAAGGATGGAATTTTAGGCATTTCTGCTCATCTTACAAATTGTCTTTGCTCGTAAAGAATGAACAGACAATTCTGGATAATTAGAGAGAAAATAAAGAGGGGGAAAAGAGATAAATTATAAGTATCAAGTAGTATAGCAATGTACAACAGTAGGTGATATATGGACAATATAATAACAATGACATGAACAAGGTTTTAGTCTATGCCTCTGATAATTGTTTGCTCAATGAATCTTGAAGTACAAGAAGCAGCGTGTCATATGTACAAACGATATTGTACTCAGGGTACAGCAAAGATATTATCTGTAGAGATAATCACGTATAGAAGTTTTAAAGGACTTAAAAGAAGTATTGTTCCCGAGAGAGAGAGAGAGAGAGAGAGAGAGAGAGAGAGAGAGAGGGAGAGAGAGCAGAGAGAGAGAGAGAGAGAGAGAGAGAGAGAGAGAGAGAGAGAGAGAGAGAGAGAGAGAGAGAGAGAGAGAGAGAGAGAGAGAGAGAGAGAGAGAGAGAGAGAGAGAGAGACAAAGGTTGAAATGGGCCGAAGAAGAAACAGTTGTATATGAAAACCGTCACCACACAGGCTTACTCTGTAGAGAGAGACTGTGCGTCTGTCAGACTGCTGGACTCCCTGACGGAGAACAACCTAGATGTGCGAGACCACCAGAAATCTTTGCTAGACGTCGGAGTTCTCTCCCTTGAGGGAAAGACGACATCCAGTCAGGAAATTGAGGCTGTGAATTGACGTCATCAACCTCCCAGTCCGCCATGCTGGTTGCGTGGGGAAAACACCTCGGGTCACGTGACCAGTTATGCGAACCGTTGACTATGGCGGCTGGCGGACTTCCGCTTGTCTTGCTCTGCGCAAGTCACGCAACTTGTCGTAATTTCCGCTTGCACAGGATGCCTGGGTGGGAGTCCTACGCAGAAGCAACAGGCGGAATAGAATTCTGCCTCCGCGAGTGAAGCACCAGGGCCTGTACGCAGGGGAGACTTCCCGAGCCTCCCTGAAGTAGTTGGACCAAACGCAAAATTGGATGTCATAAAGGCCGTGGACTGAGATTCTTCACGCAGGGTAAATTGGCAAGGTCTCCTCATAGTGACAGAGCCCCAATGGAAAGTGTCTGTCCCGACGTTCGTAGAGAGCGATCCTTCACACCAGAAAAACTGTCTGAGCCTCCACAAAAGCAATAAAAGCCAGACAAGATTTCGTCTCTGATGGTTGTGAATGGAAGGATTCCCATGAGTTAGAGTGGCACATCTCTGAAAACATACACACCTACAAGTCGCATTTTGAGAATGTGATTCGTCACCTCATTTTGTGCCGTATTTTCATTTTTGTTGATTTTAAAGCATGACTAATTCTGAAATTCATTTAAATGCTCTTTCCGAAAATGAAAACCGCTTTCAAGTCAGACGAATGCGTGGCGGGTTTCAGGCTGTTCAAGACCCGTTCCGCAAGGACTGACATTTAGAAAAATGACGTCAGCATGTTTTAAATGTTCCCTACAAGATGTACAGAACGATTCGGTCAAATCAGAAACACTTGCTAACGGGACCGCCAGCTTCGCCGATTTGCGAGAGAGGTAGTGATTCGGTGGAAAATCACTATTTTACAATTGCTGCGCTGTTCGCTCTGCGATGAAAGCTTACTAACTAAAAATATTAATTTATCAGTCTGAAAAATACTTCTTGATGACAAGTACAGCACCTAAACATTTGCAATAAAACTAACGGCATTACGGAAAAATCACGCGCACATACCCGCACTGGTCTGGCATATGTAAACAAATTGATCGACCATGAATTCTTGCTTCATTACGCTCAACGTGTCTTTGATTGCGAAAGTAATACACTACTTTCTTTGAACCTTCGAATTAATTAAATGCAGATACACATGAAAGACACTACTATGTGAGAACACGGTTGTTACTAGTCCACTGTAGCTTTCATTCTACCGGAAGTGATGTTTCCACGAACGTCAAAACGTCACGTGAGGCCAAATAAAAAAAATCGCATCAAAACTGCAAAAGCTGGCGGTCCCGTTAGATAGTGTTTTTGGTCAAATCTATGTCCGGCGGGAGTCGGTTTCAGTCTTAGAAACCATTCTGTCATTTTAAGTCGTGTTCTCTCATCATTGCGCGATTCGGAAAAGGCGAATAACTAGAAAAACCGAGACAACTTGCTATTACTTTTATAAACTAAGTGTTTTCCGTGTTCAGCCGCCTTACATAGCTTACAAAGGCTGATAATCCGTAAAACCTCATCAGTCCAATGCATAGTTTATATGTTCGCATGTTTATTTAACACGTGACCTGTTTACTGCGAGTGCGTCGTGGTCCAATGCTCTCTGCCTCAATTCCTCGTTCCTCCTTTTGGCTCTTTTGCGTCACTTCCTGCGCCCACCGTCAGCCCTCTCTATTCTGAGATTCTGATTTTGGTCCATTTAGGTTTCTCTACGAGTAGCCCGCCCAGTGCTCAGATTTCAGGGAATGTAGGGAGGACAGCAAAGCTTGCAGTGTTCCAGTTGGTAACTGGGTATTGATGGATGAAAACTGTGATCCTTGGCTCCAGAATATGCGGGTCCAGATTACACCGTTGGAGAAATGCAGAAGACATCTGACTGCCATCACTGCGGGAGAGAGAGAGAGAAAGAGAGAGAGAGAGAGAGAGGTAGAGAGAGAGAGAGAGAGAGAGAGAGAGAGAGAGAGAGAGAGACTGTTGTCTAGGCCTGCAGCCCGACACAAATACAATACTACAACACGCAGTTAAACAATTTACTTGTAGGACTCTCACACTCTCTGTATCTGAATGATATCTTGTCATTATATACTGAGAGCTGTTATGATGCTCTTTATTGCTCTCTGCTTATTCGAAAGAGAAAAAAATCGTTTTGCATATCCTGCAAGATTGCTCCTTATCTCTGAGCCACACAAGAGGGTAGGCTGGATCTGTACGTCGACAGTTTTGTGAAAAACATTCGGTGCAGCGTGTACCAGTCAGAGAGAAAAGAGAGAGAGAGAGAGAGAGAGAGAGAGAGAGAGAGAGAGAGAGAGAGAGAGAGAAGAGATCAGTCAAGAGATCAGTGACCTCGGTCCAGCTCTCTACCTACTTCTGCCACATCCTCTGCAGCAATTGCCACTCAAGGGTTGGGGTCTATAGCCATTGGAGATCCTGCTTACATATTGAGGCACGCCAGCTCTGTCCTCCGGACAAGCCTGCCAATAAGGGTTAGTCATACAACCGGGAATCCCAAACAGACGCTACTAAGCAGCGACAAACATTACCAGGGAAAGGCAGCCGTTTTACACAAAATGGATGTTTTGCCCCACTCGAGAATTACTGATACACACGGCTACGGGATAAAACCTTTTCGATGAGGAGAATATATCGATAAGTAATGTATGTATGTATATATGTGTATGTGTTCGTTTTTGTTACGCACTATTCTCATGCCAAGCATGCTCTCAGCGCCGACGTTTCAGGATTTGAACGTAAGAGTTTTTAAGTTGTTCTCACGAGTAACTTGTGACTAAGATCCCTTTTAAAGTGTCTGGAAGTATGTTAGAGAGAGTAGGGTCAATGCAAGAGAAACATCTGCAGCCGTGTCTCCAGAGTCTCCTCAACAACACACACAAGATGAGTTTTTCAGACAACCGCATCCGGTCTGATGGGTAACCCAGTGCAGCACCACAGACACTTGAACACAGTACAG
>JAWQFJ010027212.1:0-12500 GCA_034096865.1 Theodoxus fluviatilis
AGCGCCCATCAATGTGCAAAATCTCTCATTTTTGGTCATTTTCTAAAGCTAATATCTCAGCTACTATGGCACAGATTTTGTTTTACCTTTCACCCAATAAAAGACGAATCTTTCATCTTTTGATTGCAGTTGGTTTTATTGCGATTGATTAGAGGTGCATTTCCCGCGAATAAAAAGAGTAGACCATGTGAAACGCCGCTCGCGTCATTTTGTCCAGCCGCGAACGCAATGGCTTCTCAACGCGGATTTCGCCTTGTGTCTTTGCTGGCCTCGCGTGGTGCTGACACGTGCACTACACAGATAAATTTAGTATCAAAATGATCACGTGAGCACACTCTTTCTAACGGTGCCATTACCAATTTTTAAAACCAAAAACTGTGGATGCGGCTTCAATTCTTCTACAAAGTATGGTAGTTTTTCGTAGATTCTGAAGAAAATACGCAATATTTCGCGACTTAACGGAGAGAAAAATAAAGAAGAATCTATTCTCGTTCGAATGAGATACGGGGCTAATTTATTCATGACGTGTCAGCATCACGCGAGCCAATGAAACAAAGTACCCATTCACGAAGTTCAAACCTCCGACTACGATTTCGTTCACAACATGGCGGACGAAGAAACCGAGTGCGATCCTTCGATTGTGAGTGAAGATTCTTGCGAGATCGGTAAGTCTGCAATCATTTTCTTGCATTTCAATCTTAAATAATCATTTTAGAAACACGTCTATTATAGTACTGTGATCAAAATGCGAAATACTGTGATGAAATAAGTGAGTTGAACCGAGTGCTCCGCGGACGTCGAGTTTGTATTTTTTTCTCGTACCGGAAGTGCTGATTTCATTCGATTGATCAACATTTTCTTCAAAATCCTTGAGTTCTTAGTGATACAATCACATTTAAACTTGAAGATCAATTATTTATAAACATGTCTTATTTGATTTATGGCAGTAAATTACGAGATTAACTAGGAAATCCTCTAATAGTAAAACAAGGGGAGGTAATTTTTTCACGCACTGACGTAGGCTTGTGAAACTGTATTGTAGTGTCACTAAGTTTTAGTTCTGGAAGTAAACAACTTATTATTTAGGCGTGGTTTATTAAATTCGCTCAACAAATAATTGTTTGAAGCAAGTTTAAACCTCATAAGTATTTGTTTTCAATATATCAAAATGTTATTATTAATATTAATTATTAATATTATCTTCTTTTTTTTTGTGCAGATGATGCAGTGTGTCAGCAATTAAAGGCAGTGTTTTTTGCAAGAGGGACGGGTAGACGCCCCAACCTTCCCATCGTCCCCCTGACTGACAAACTGTTGCTGTATATTCTTCAACTTAGAGAAGAAGGAGGAAAGACTTTTGATGAGGCAGCATTCTTCCTCAACAAGCTGTTCCCAACATCACCTGTTTGGAGACTGAGGTCCTTGCTGGTGTCGGCAAAAGCCAAACAGAGACTAACTCCTCCTCCGCCTTCTGCTCCAGCTGTCACACTCCAGCTGCATGACCTTGGACCTTTTTTGCAGGGCATAGATAGGGTAACCATTCTGGAAGGACTACCTGTGTCTCAGTGCCTCAACCCTACCTTTGGTCTGCTGAAAGATCTTCTTCATCTAAAGCAAAAAGAGAATGGCACATACAGAGATGTGTGCAAGTGGTGGTGTCATCTGACTGGCACCAGTTCTTCAGAGCCAAATTTCAGAAAAGCCGTGGCGAAATTCACCAAGAAGAACGCAAAGCTCCAATCCAACGCATCGAGACCAGCCGGAAAGGAAGCTTACGACAACTTTCTTCTTTCTTCTCCTTTTCAAGTTCAACCCTCCTCTCCTGCGCCATCATCAGAATCTGCTTGTTTGTCTGATCCTCTTCTGGAAGCAGGTAACACGATTATACCTGATCACTCACTGAAACTAGCAGATAGTGCCAGGCAGCTCTTGGCATCAAGGCGAAAGCAGGAAGAATTGGAAGCCGATGTTGCTAGACTAGAGTTGCGCTGCGCAGTATTACTTGAACTTAACAAGGACAAGCAGCTAGAGCTGAAGGCTCTTCAAGGCACCAATGCTGAGCTTCTTGCAGATGTGGCAAATTTGAAGATCAAAGTATCTGAACTGGAACGGAAGTTTCTTGCCAGGAATGAACGTGTGGATGAAATCACCAGGAAGCTCAACTATGTGAGAGACAGGGGTGTGGAGAAGAAGTTGCAAAGAAAAGAAACCAAGTTGGAGGAGCTGCGCACACACCTGAAGCAAACGGAAGACCTACTGCAAGACAAAGCAGATGTTGAGAGAGGACTGAGAGACAAGCGTCGTCAGCAACAGGTTGCAAAAGCTGAAATAAAGCGCCAGCTGGACAATGCCAAGCAAAAAATGGAAGTTGTAGCAGAGAGAGCGGCTCCCCTTGTAATACAAGATGAGGACGAGATAATCCGACTAAAGAATGAGCTTGGACACTTCAAAAAGGAGGCCAAAGTTGCCATCATGGCGCTGATGGGTGAGTGTGAAGTGCCGGCACACAGGCGCGGTGTTGTCATTAAGACAGTTGTGCAGAACATTTGTGCCGGTAGAGTTTTAGAAAGCGATTTGCCATCGCAACGCACGGCTCTCAGATTTGCTGATCAGATGCACGTTTTGAGCAAGGCTCACGTAGCTGAGACACTTCAAAGAACTGACCATTGGGACTTGCATGTCGACGGTACTAGTCGTGGGGGTGTGAAATATGTTTGCCAACAAATCACAACCGGTGAAGGGACCCTCTCCCTTGGATTCATCCCCGTGGCCACAGAGGACACATCAACTCTCGTTGATATCACAATCCAAATGTTGGAGGAGATTTCTGACATCTACTCAGGAGAGCAAGCCCAGCAGATGTTCTTGCAGATGCTCATCAGCTTAACATCAGTCATGTCAGATCGAGCGGCCGTGATGAAGTCGTTTGCTAGAAGCCTACAGGATGAGCGTCGCCTGCTTCTCCAGAGTGATGAGGGCCTGGAGTTTCTGCATTGCAATGCCCACTACCTTCTTGGTATGGGTACCGCATGTAAGAATGTACTGGCAACAGAAGAGAAGGAAGGTGGGGTGAAACTGGGAAGAGATGCCCTGCCACGCTTCAACTCATTCAAGGCTACAGAATGTTCAGCATTCAGGTAAGTTATGCTACTATTACTAATTGCAAGTGTCTGTTATGAGTATTAATGTTATGAGACTATCAACGGTTGCCCCTAGTGAAGCGCCCGAGCGTCTCAACCGAGATTCAAACCACGGACCCTTGGATCCGAAGTCCAGTGTGCTACCAATTACTGAATTAGCCATCCTGGCGAACAAAATTGTAAAATTACCTTGCAAAAGTGTGATTGTTTTTGTTTTCAATTTGTTACTTTGTAATGTTTGTTTGTCATAAACTGATAATCATAAAGTGACCAATATTTTTTTCACAGGTATATTCGCACAGCTTGTGACGTTCTTGGACCGCGTGGAGACGACAAAAATGGCATGAGAGACAGCTGGGAAGCCTACTGTTTGACTGTGGGAAGGACTTCAGCAGTGACCAGTTTCAGGGAAAACAGGTTTAACAACTTGTTTCAAGCAGCTGCAGGTTAGTTTTCTTAGAAATTTGAGATTTTTTTAATCTCATAAATAATAAAACTGTATCCAGGCAGTTATATTATATATGTGATGTGGTTGCTGCTTCTTCTTCAGCATTCGATGGGTTGCGTCTAGATCTGTTGACCAGTGATTGTCGCATACTCCGCTGTCAGGCGTAGGTCATGTGCGGGACCCCACAGTTTGGCTTCAAAACTTCAAGCAAAATTACAACCAAGTTGCGTAGCAATCAGAATTGTAAAAATAAAATAATGTAAAAAATTTAATTGCAGGGCTTCACTACCATCGTCAAGACATTCAGGAGTGCACGGACCTCATGAACCACATCAAGACAGTCAACGGGAAGATCCAGAGCGTGGCTGCAGACAGCAGGTGTGAAACCATTGACAACCACATCATTGCACTTGGCCTGCTGTATTTCAGAATTACAGGTCAGTTTTGGTGTTAATTGATTCTCGGATGATGATCATGTTTTGCTTTGTTTATTTACTTAGTGAAAGTGAAAGAAACAAACAGATGACTGTCACAAGTTATGTTTTGTCTACATTCTACAGGGTTAGAATAGAAATCAAAAATAAATTATGAGGGCCAGCTGACACAACACAGTTTTGGAGGCCAAATTAAATGTTTGAGGTCCAAGTCAAGATCATATTGTTTTGCGGTCGGCATGCAGACGTACGGAGCTTTATGCTGGCCAAAAGTAATTTTTGGAAGCATTGCCCCATGGCCCGTGTTAATTTCGAACCCTGTGCTAAACTTTTTTATTCACTTTTCAGGTCCATACTGGAGTCTCCTTGGCGCTTCGGTCCACTATCTGGATTTCTTCTCCTATGTGGGACAACTTCATGCTGTCCTTCTGGCTTGGTCTCAAGATGCGTCCACTGCCCTTGATGTCAACTGTGAACCTCTCTTCCCTGACATCTTGGAATCCCTACTGTCAATCGGAGAGGTCAAGAAGGCGGCTGTGGCGACTCTCTTGCAGAAAATATGCATTGGCCTGTTGGAGATGACCAAACGGCAATTGGGTGACTTTCTTCCTGAAGGACGCTATTTCAATGTCCAGGACGCTGCTCTGCGAGCTAAACTGGAGCACTCTCACATCACCAACCTCGTGAGTGAGGAAAACTTTGCTGACTTGGATTTTTCTTTGTTCAAGCGAAGAAATTCAACTCTGCATCATCACTCCACCATGAATATGCTCAAGAGGAACAAGTCCATGACAACGTGGCTTGCACATAAATCTGAAGCTGATCAGCAGCAACTCCTTGAAATGTGCAGCAAAAAGGCTGCATCCTTGAGGGAAAAGCATGTCGCGTTGGAGAAAGAGGCGGTGAGGAGGAAAAAAGACATGTTGCAGGAGGCTCGCCAGAAAAAGGACGCTGCCGATGAAAGACAACGACAAAAGGCAGGTTTTTTTATGACTGATTTGTATGCATTTCAACCATGGTATGAAGAAGAAGTATGCATTTGAAACAATATTAAAGTTCTTTAGGGTTGTTATTAATGTTATTTCACCAAAAACAATTCATAATGTAATTTGATGTATGAATCAGTTTTTTTCCAGGTACTTTCAGTGATGGAAGACTTGCGCATCCACCAGGGACCATGTACCACTGCTGCTGACATCAACAGAATGCTAGCAGCCTACAGGACCGATGGAGGGCTGAAGAAGGCACTGAGAGCTGAAATCTTGTTCCAGAAGCTAGTGTTAGCAAAGTCTTCGCCCCTCCTGAGGATCTCTGGCTCGTCTTTGACGCTGGCCAACAGACTGCTCGCATTTTTGGGGGAGCAGGCTATGGATAGGCTGCCACCGCTTCACCATCCTGACGGGCCTCCAGCAGCCAAGCGACCTCGCAGGCAGCTGCTTGAAGAGGAGGAAGAGCCGGAGGAGGAGTCCGAAGAAGATGAAGATGAAGAAGACAGGCAAGCAGTGGCGGTCACCGTATGTGAACATTCTTTCAAGTTCTCACGGCATGGAGAAATGATCGCTGTCTACTATGAGGACACCTTCTACATTGGAGAGGTGATGGATATCACTGGGGAGGAGGAGGCTGTTGTGAACTTCATGGAGCAGGCCAAAGACAGCTCTGTATTCAGATGGCCATCAAAAGAAGACCGTTGTGCGATCGCAGCTGACGTCGTCTTTGCCGGCAACCTAGTTCTTGCTCCTTCTTCCTCTTCAAGTCGATCCTTCATAGTTGAATCACCTCAGAACCTGCCAGAACTGTACAGAGCCTTTAAGGCATATCTCATTGAGAACTTGTTGTAATCTTTTCGTTCACCGGACATCAACTACCAGTACCACCCACCCACCTCCTCGCCCATTTCTAGTTTTCGCCCACCTACCTTGCTCAGTTGCTGTGTGCAATAACTGTTGAAATATTAAGAATAAGCTCATGCCCCCCTCCCATGTTGATGATCATCCATTACCAAGATACACAAAATTGAGTCAACGACAATTTTTATGTCTGGTATGTCAAAATTCTGGATTTTGTTGTAATTTTATGTATTTAGTCACCATGATTTTGGTCAGATTTTATTTCATCAACTTCAAACTTTGCAGGATAATAGAAACACTTGAACTCTTTCATGTTCCCAAATTTTATGTAAATCCTTCGAATAGTTTAGAAGTTATTGCGTTTTTACTGTTTTGTTATTGTCTAAGTGACGGACGCTGGCCAAATTGAGGTTTTCCGCTACTTTGAGAACCTATATCTCCAAATCTTACCAAAGTAATGCTGCAAAGAAAATTGGGTGTGGTCTACATATATAGTTGTACAATATTGGTCAATTTCAATCTAGTGCTGTATATAGTTTCTGATTTATGAAGTCCCAAAGTGGCCTTGTTGAGCAGTTTTGACGCGTTTGAAATCGTGGTTTTTGTGAACTTTGCAAGATCACTGCAAGAGCAAATATTATCAGAGACTGTTGAAACTATGCTTTTTTCTATTCCTGTGTGTTGAGAAAACATTCACAACATTTGAACCTTTTAGCTGTTTAGTAAGCACCTGGTACATGCAGCCAAAGTACCTATATTTTCATGTTTCATTCAACGCCGCGTCGGTGTATATCTTTAAACGCCCATATCTCTGTAACTAATTATCTGATTTACTTACTTTTTTTTGTTTTGCTTCTGTTGTTATGGAGATTCAAAAAATATCAATTTAATTAACATTTGTTTAATTTAAAATTTTCACTGCCGCTACCTATTCAAAGCACTAACAATAACACTACGCTCCACAGCTCTATCCTCCACCAACAGATCTCTCCCACCCCACTTTACTCCCAGGCATCCACTTGTCATCTTTCTATATTTTTTGCCCCCTCCTTCCATCTCTCTCTGTCTCTCTTATTTGCTGGAATTTATCTTCCAGATGGCCAGATGTATGGGTCTGACAGAATGACCAAAGGGACATCTCAAACCTGGACTCACTCTATCAGTCTGGGGTGGGTGGGTGGGGTGGATAGGGGGTGGGTGATAGCTTAAGACTGGAGGGCAAGGTGGATCTTGAGGGGTGTGTGTGGGTGTGGTAATGTTGAGAATCTTGAAGTTCAGATAATGAATTATGAAATGTTATGTGGTAAGAAATAGTCCCCAGTGGCTATCATGCAATATATGCAATGGAAAATCTGTGTATTCCCTGGGTTTAAGGGTGTAGAGGTGTGTGTGTGTGTGTGTGTGTGTGTGTGTGTGTGTGTGTGTGTGTGTGTGTGTGTGTGTGTGTGTGCGTGCGTGTGTGTGCGTGTGTGGTGTGGGTGTGTGTGTGTGTGTGTGTGTGTGTGTGTGCGTGCGTGCATGCATGTGTGTGTGTGAGTGCGTGCGTGCGTGTGTGTGGTGTGTGTGTGCGTGCGTGCATGTGTGTGTGCGTGTGTGCGTGTGCATATGGTGTGCGTGTGTGTGCGCGTGTGTGGTGTGTGTGCGTGTGCGTGTGTGTGTGTGTGTGTGTGTGTGTGATTGTGCTTGCCCAGGATGATTGAGATAGGTTCTGTAGTGTTGGAGTTGTGAAGTAACAGACAGACAGACAGACAGACAGACAGACAGACAGACAGACAGACAGGTGAACTGGCTGGCAGGCAGGCAGGCAGACAAACAAACAAATTCTCCTTTATAGAGGTGGAGATGGAAATATTTGTGTTAATTTACCCATTTGTCCCTATAACTTCTTGTGTTTCAATTATTAAACTGTACTCTTTTTCTGTGGTACATAGTATAGATAGGGTTAGTACTTAGTGATTAAGGCCTCTCATTTTCCATAACTGAAATAAATTCACCCTGTTTATATCTCTCTATATATATATAAAGAAAAAAGGTAGGAATTATTTCACCCCATTCCAAAGATTCCGAAAAAGAGTCCATGGTCGTCATTTTTCCCCATCTGACCTTTGACCTTGACATGTGACCTTGTTTCATGTTTGGATAGGTGTTTAAGTGAGCATGTCCACTGGAAGTTGGATCAATTCAATCTGTAGTTTTCAGCCATAGCACTGATTCATTCTGAGGACAAGCAAGGGCACCAGTGCCACAATGATTCCTTATTAGTGTTTGGCATTTTGAGAAAGCACATAAAACAGATGTGTGGGAGTCAAGTATTATTAACGTTTTTGAAGGTAACTATGAAAACTATACGATTATTAAGTTTTCTCTAGATGAATTCTAGCATATTTTAAAAATGAAATCATTATGTTGTTTTATAGATTACATTTATGTAATCTTTGTTAAATATTTGTGTTGTGTATTAATTTCTAGTATTTCTATTTGTGTGTTTTCAGAGCCTTTGCTGCTCTTGAAACCAATGCTCCTGTCGACCAAGATGCGGAAAACAGAGAACGACTCCTGCTTGGAGACTACAAGGAAAAGCTGTGCCAAGATGGGAAAACAGAGAACGACTCCTGCTTGGAGACTACAAGGAAAAGCTGTGCCAAGATGGGAAAACAGAGAACGACTCCTGCTTGGAGACTACAAGGAAAAGCTGTGCCAAGATGGAGAGGTCTATCCAGATCCATTCACAATACAGGAGGAATGGGAAGGAGAGGAAACTGGAAGAGTTTTGTGGCCTTGTGTCCACAATACAGGAGGAATGGGAAGGAGAGGAAACTGGAAGAGTTTTGTGGCCTTGTGTCCACAATACAGGAGGAATGGGAAGGAGAGGAAACTGGAAGAGTTTTGTGGCCTTGTGTCCACAATGCAGACATCAGCATTTACCTGCAGCAAACAGCCCTGAGTGATGGCAACCTACAACACAGGCTGTTGAATGAATACAAAGAAGGGAAGGCATGTAGGTAAGCCTTTTTTTCAGGCTTGCACATTGAGACAAAGGGAGGGTGTTTGTGCCAGCAGGCTTAGGCATCTGGTGCTCCTTCCTCTCAGAGACCCAGCTCTGGGTTTTCTGGCTGTAGCAAGACATGGGCATCCAGGGAAGGCAGACCATGCTACAGATCTGAGAAGAGGGGAGGACAAAGATAAAACTTGGCAAGTGTGTGTGTGTGTGTGTGTGTGTGTGTGTGTGTGTGCGTGTGTGTGTGCGTGCATGCGTGGGCGTGTATGTGTGTGTGTGTGTGTTTGTGTGCGTGCATGTGTGTTTGTGTGTGTGTGTGTGTGTGTGCGCGCGTGCGTGTGTACCACCCCTATTCCCATGTGTGTGTGTGTGTGTGTGTGTGTGTGTGTGTGTGTGTGTGTGTGTGTGTCCCACCCCTATTCCCATGTGTGTGTGTGTGTGTGTGTGTGTGTGTGTGTGTGTGTGTGTGTGTGTGTGTGTCCCCACCCCTATTCCCATCTGGTGTTATGCTGGAGACATTCCATGTCTTGAAAGAGTTACTGGTGTAATGACCCTCAAACTAAAAAGTCATATGTGCCTGCAAAGTTTCATACTTGTAGATTCAGTGGGGCAAAACTTATGGACCATTTAGTAACACCTTAAACTATTAAAAACACTTTTCAGTGCTGCATTGCAAGTACCTACCTAATAATAACTTATAATGTAATATTGCTTAAGCAGTACCATCCATTGGAACTAGTTGTTGTGTCCTGGAAGAAATTCGTCATAGCAGTAATAATAAATTATCTTCTCAATGGATGAAATCCATTTTGCACACCTCCTTTAGTCTTCGAGAGCTTGTTTTGACTATTATCAATATCTGTCTTTTTTCTCCTTGTGTTTTTGTTTTACAAGTGTTTTGAATGGGAGGAATAGTACCATTAAGGACAAGTCATATAAATGGGTTAACTAATGGTACCTCTTGAGAAGAGTATTCACATGTTAATAAGTAGACTTACAAACCCTGACATTCCCTGAAGTTCATCATTATTACATCTTCATATCTGCTTAACATAAGGAGTCAACCTTATCTGCTTGATGCCTAATCTATTTGTGAAGTATGAAATTTCTCTCTCTCTCTCTCTCTCTCTCTCTCTCTCTCTCTCTCTCTCTCTCTCTCTCTCTCTCTCTCTCTCTCTCTCTCTCTCTCTCTCTCACACACACACACACACACACACACACACACACACACACACACATACTTTGGTTTTAGAAATATGTATGGACTCAAACATCACCTTTTCCAGAACCTGCAACTTGTACTTCATTGACCCCTTATTACAGGTATTTGTTGGTGATGCTGGACTAATTCTCAGTACATCTGGATAAAGTTATAGCACTTGTCTACATGATCTTTGCTTGACTTGTGTTCCAGGTACCATACCTGTGACAGGGTGAGAGAGGTGAAGTACCATGCAGTCCGGCAAACATCTCCCTCTGCTTCCTGAGAGCCGAGGTCTACCCCTCCATGAGCACCAAAAAGAAACCTTACAGTGTGGGTCCTGAGTACCAAGAAGATACACGACAAACCTGGGTACAGTGTGGGTCCTGACTACCAAGAAGATACACGACAAACCTGGGTACAGTGTGGGTCCTGACTACCAAGAAGATACACGACAAACCTGGGTACAGTGTGGGTCCTGACTACCAAGAAGATACATGACAAACCTGGGTACAGTGTGGGTCCTGACTACCAAGAAGATACACGACAAACCTGGGTACAGTGTGGGTCCTGAGTACCAAGAAGATACACGACAAACCTGGGTACAGTGTGGGTCCTGACTACCAAGAAGATACATGACAAACCTGGGTACAGTGTGGGTCCTGACTACCAAGAAGATACACGACAAACCTGGGTACAGTGTGGGTCCTGACTACCAAGAAGATACACGACAAACCTGGGTATTGTGTGGGTCCTGACTACCAAGAAGATACATGACAAACCTGGGTACAGTGTGGGTCCTGACTACCAAGAAGATACATGACAAGCCTGGGTACAGTGTGGGTCCTGAGTACCAAGAAGATACATGACAAACCTGGGTACAGTGTGGGTCCTGACTACCAAGAAGATACACAACAAACTTGGGTATTGTGTGGGTCCTGACTACCAAGAAGATACACGACAAACCTGGGTACAGTGTGGGTCCTGACTACCAAGAAGATACATGACAAACCTGGGTATTGTGTGGGTCCTGACTACCAAGAAGATACATGACAAACCTGGGTACAGTGTGGGTCCTGACTACCAAGAAGATACACGACAAACCTGGGTACAGTGTGGGTCCTGACTACCAAGAAGATACACGACAAACCTGGGTACAGTGTGGGTCCTGACTACCAAGAAGATACACGACAAACCTGGGTACAGTGTGGGTCCTGACTACCAAGAAGATACATGACAAACCTGGCGGTCAAATACGAACTGGCTACTGCTCCTGTCCTGCTGGGCTACTGGGATCATGCAATCACATTGCAGGTCTGCTGGTCCGAGTTGAGGGAGCTGTGAAATCCGGAGCAACTTCAAAGACTCCAACTGAAGAAACATGCAAGTGAGCCATTCCTCGTGGCCCAGTTGGAAGAAGACCACAACCAGTGCACGAATTCCTTCTGAGCAAAGACAAAGACTTCAGGAAGCAATCAAAGGAGAAGCAGGCAAATTTGCAGCTGAACAGAAAATGTGTCCCCTTTTCAAAGGGTCAGGCAGCTCAACTGACTAATGTTGAGCAAGTCCGGGGTGAGCTGGAAAACATAATTGCAGCTGAACTTTCTGATTGCATATTTGTACAGACAAGAAGAAAGTTTCCTCCATCTTCATTTTAGTTGAAGGTTAATGGTCGTGTGCCTGAAGGCGAAAATATCCCACCAGTTCTCATAAATCTTCGCAAAATTTGTTGCACCGTGGCAGAGTTAAGAGTTAAAATGAAACTGACTCCCGAAGAAATTGCTGAAGTTAAAAAAACAAGAGGGCAAGACACCTCTGAGGAGTGGCACACCTTTCGCCTTGGCCGCTCACTTCATCACGGTTTTATAACGTGCACACTAGAATGAAGCAGTCTGATGCTCCAAGACCTTTGCAATCTGTAGCCTCCGTTGCCACACTTGATGATTGAACAATGAAACGTCATTCTGTCAGTCAAAGAGAACAACCCCTCCAAAAGAATGCATTTGTCTGGCCGTATTTGGTGTGCCAATTCATGCCTGCAACCACTACTAGTGCACTAGAGTATGGATTTGTTTACTCACCAATTCTCATCACCCAATCACAATTGAGAACTATGATCACGTGGTACTCCTATATATCTCATGTAACGCTGAAACTATCTAGTGGTCTATTGTCATGAAACGCTGGTGAACGTGAGTATCACATGGTAGGGAGGTCTGCGTGTGCAGTTCGCTTTGTAATGTATGATTCTTCTCCGAAATGGTCTTGCGATGAACGGATGCTTTCTGAAAATCTGGCACTCAAGAATATAAAACCAAAGATCATGTATCACAGTGAGGTTCCCCACTCAATAGTTCATTTCTTCACTAATCTTCCTTCATCTGGCATTAATCTGCTATCCCTTTTACCCTCTTGTAGGTACGTCACAC
>JAWQFJ010027212.1:17500-20000 GCA_034096865.1 Theodoxus fluviatilis
ACCGCCCTCCCTTCCTCCCCACTGTCATCTCTACCTCAGAAATTTTGTGACTTCTTTGTGTCCAAAGTGTCTGACATACGAAGCAACGTTGACATGTCTGCTGGTACAGGTGCTAGCGAAGACCCAGTATCCTTCAGTGGTACTCCCCTTCTTCAGTTCAGCTCGGTTGAGGCTAGTGTAGTCCTTAAGACCATCCGTAGTATGACCCCTACCTCCTGTGACCTTGACCCTGTTCCCACATCCCTCTTACTTGAGTGCATTGATGACATTCTGCCTGTTCTGACACAAATAATCAATGATTGCTTCCAGTCTGGCACCTTCCCCAGTGTTTTCAAACAAGCTTTAGTCAAGCCACTTCTGAAGAAGCAAGACCTGGATCCAAACAAGCTTAGCAATTACAGGCCAGTCTCCAACCTTTCCTTTCTTTCAAAACTGTTAGAGAAATTAGCTTTGCAGCAGTTGTTAGAGCACGTGTCCAAGTATGATCTTTTGGCTCGTTTTCAGTCGGCGTACCGTGCTCACCATTCCACCGAAACAGCTCTGCTCTGTGTTCTAAACGACCTCCTTGTCGCATCTGATGATTCCAAAGTTTCCCTTCTCGCGTTGTTAGATTTGAGTGCTGCGTTTGACACAATAGATCATGGAATTCTTCTCTCCCGTCTAAGACATGTTTTTGGCATTGACAACACAGCACTCTCCTTCCTGAAATCATATATCTCAGAACGTAGGCAGACTGTTTTGATCCAGGGTATTGCTTCTGATCCTGCCCCGCTAAATTACGGAGTCCCACAGGGCTCGGTTCTGGGTCCTCTGCTGTTTCTACTGTACACCCAACCACTTTCCAACGTAATTGACAGTCATTCATTCTCTCACAGTGAATTTGCTGATGACACGCAACTCTACAACTCCACTCATCCCAGTCAAATCCAACTTCTTCTCTCTGCAAGTGAACTTTGTATTTCTGATGTGAAACAGTGGATGACACAGAACAAACTCAAACTTAATGATTCAAAGACCGAAGCTCTCCTGGTTGGCGGTAGAGGCGAATTCGATCAGGCCCTGAAACTAACCATAGGTCAGAGTGAGATAGAATTCTCAAAGTCTGTTAGGAACTTAGGTGTCATGTTCGATGATGATCTTTCTATGAGAGTTCATGTGAACAAAGCTTGCCAGTTAGCTTACTACGAGTTAAGGAAAATTGGCACGGGGTCGGCTCTCTATTGCGGAGGGCCGCTATTGCGGAGGGCCGCTATTGCGGGATTTTTTCAACAAAAGTTCCTCAGGCAATTTTGATTCTTTTGTCCTAAAACGCATAAAAAACCATAATATTTTTGTTACTTTTTTAAAACTTTTTTTTCTATTGCGGGGGGCCGCTATTGCGGGATTTTTTCAACAAAAGTTCCTCAGGCAATTTTGATTCTTTTGTCCTAAAACGCATAAAAAACCATAAAATGTATGTTACTTTTTTTCAACTTAGAAAAATTTTCGGTTTTTTTTTCTTTAAAAAATCCCGCAATAGCGGCCCCCCGCAATAGAAAAAAACCCGAAAATTTTCTAAGTTGAAAAAAAGTAACATACATTTTATGGTTTTTTATGCGTTTTAGGACAAAAGAATCAAAATTGCCTGAGGAACTTTTGTTGAAAAAATCCCGCAATAGCGGCCCCCCGCAATAGAAAAAAAAAGTTCAAAAAAAAGTAACAAAAATATTATGGTTTTTTATGCGTTTTAGGACAAAAGAATCAAAATTGCCTGAGGAACTTTTGTTGAAAAAATCCCGCAATAGCGGCCCCCCGCAATAGAAAAAAAAAAGTTCAAAAAAAAAAAGTAACAAAAATATTATGGTTTTTTTATGCGTTTTAGGACAAAAGAATCAAAATTGCCTGAGGAACTTTTGTTGAAAAAATCCCGCAATAGCGGCCCCCCGCAATAGAAAAAAAAGTTCAAAAAAAAAAAGTAACAAAAATATTATGGTTTTTTATGCGTTTTAGGACAAAAGAATCAAAATTGCCTGAGGAACTTTTGTTGAAAAAATCCCGCAATAGCGGCCCTCCGCAATAGCGGCCCCTCCCCATTGGCACTATTCGTCACTATCTTTCACAACAGGCCACTCAAACCCTTGTCACTTCCCTTGTTCTGTCCCGTCTTGATTATGGAAATTCTCTTCTTGCCAGCATTCCTGGCACTCTGCTAAACAAACTGCAAAAAGTCCAAAACGCTGCTGCTAGATTAATCTTTAGATGTCCCAAGAGAACTCCCACATCCAATCTCCTTCGTGCACTGCATTGGCTCCCCGTCGCTCAGAGGATAGAGTATAAGCTAGCCATTATGTGTTTCAACTTCTTCAATCAAACTGCACCACACGCACTCAAAGAAATTCTCACTGTCTACACCCCCGCTAGAAATAACCGTTCAGCTGCAGACACCAAAACGTTAAATGTCCCCCGTCGCAAAAAGAAAACCCAAGGACAGCGAGCTTTTTCCTACATCGGCCCTGTAACA
>JAWQFJ010027212.1:25000-42500 GCA_034096865.1 Theodoxus fluviatilis
CTGGACAGGCAGTGTGGCTGGACAGGCAGTGTGGCTGTGCTGGACAGGCAGTGTGGCTGTGCTGGACAGGCAGTGTGGCTGTGCTGGACAGGCAGTGTGGCTGTGCTGGACAGGCAGTGTGGCTGTGCTGGACAGGCAGTGTGGCTGGACAGGCAGTGTGGCTGTGCTGGACAGGCAGTGTGGCTGTGCTGGACAGGCAGTGTGGCTGTGCTGGACAGGCAGTGTGGCTGTGCTGGACAGGCAGTGTGGCTGTGCTGGACAGGCAGTGTGGCTGTGCTGGACAGGCAGTGTGGCTGGACAGGCAGTGTGGCTGTGCTGGACAGGCAGTGTGGCTGGACAGGGAGTGTGGCTGTGCTGGACAGGCAGTGTGGCTGTGCTGGACAGGCAGTGTGGCTGTGCTGGACAGGCAGTGTGGCTGTGCTGGACAGGCAGTGTGGCTGTGCTGGACAGGCAGTGTGGCTGTGCTGGACAGACAGTGTGGCTGTGCTGGACAGGCAGTGTGGCTGTGCTGGACAGGCAGTGTGGCTGTGCTGGACAGGCAGTGTGGCTGTGCTGGACAGGCAGTGTGGCTGTGCTGGACAGGCAGTGTGGCTGTGCTGGACAGGCAGTGTGGCTGTGCTGGACAGGCAGTGTGGCTGTGCTGGACAGGCAGTGTGGCTGTGCTGGACAGGCAGTGTGGCTGTGCTGGACAGGCAGTGTGGCTGGGTGCAGTGTGAAGAGCTGTCCTGGAGCTGAGTGTTGCAGGCAGAGCAAAGTGCTGTTTTACTTCCCAGCTTGTTTACTGATTGCGTCTTTGGTTGTAAACAAGCAGGTCAGTGGAGAAATCTGCCGTTTCTGGAAATGTTGATGAAGGGAAGAAATGAGTACCGGTACACCTTGGCTTACAGATGAAGGACATTTTTAGGTGTTATGAAAAGAAGTGTCTGATAGCGAGATTATTGTTGTTGGAAGTGTTTCTGACTTTGAGTGTGAGCATGGAGGAAAACATTGACTGGCTCTTTGATGACTCACTTCCATCTGTGGACTTGTCAGGTCCTAACCATGACTTGAAGACTGAGGTGAAATGAGAGGCAAGTTGCATGATGGGACTGGTGTGAAAGCAGAATGCACTGTGCAGGAATAAGTGAAAGTGGAGAGAGAAAACAAGGCAAGTGTGATGCAGTGCTTGTGTTTGTCAGCCCCTGATGGCTGTGGTGCTTGTGTCTTGAAGTGTGGCAGGGCTGAGGGAAGCAGTGAGGGTGGCTGTGCTGGGCTGGAGGGTGAAAAGTACAAGAGTAGAGTACAGGCTAAATGCCATCTGCTGCATTATGTCCTGTTGAGAAGAGTTACTGAGACTGGCGTGGGAAGTGTTTGTTCCTTGGGGCTTGCACAGGGAGAGCAAGGCATGGAAGGGGTGGTTCGGTGTCAGCAGGTGCAAGCAGTGGACAGACCAGCAGGCAGGGGGAGATGGCCAGTGGTGAAGGTGGAGGGAGGAGGTGTGTGTGGGAGTGTGTGTGGGAGTGTGTGTGGGAGTGTGTGTGGGAGTGTGTGTGGGAGTGTGTGTGGGAGTGTGTGTGGGAGTGGGAGTGTGTGTGGGAGTGTGTGTGGGAGTGTGTGTGGGAGTGTGTGTGGGAGTGTGTGTGGGAGTGTGTGTGGGAGTGTGTGTGGGAGTGTGTGTGGGAGTGTGTGTGGGAGTGTGTGTGGGAGAGAGGAGGAAAGGAGGGGAAATGTGGGGTGGGAAGGTGTGGTGCAGCCCCTGGTTTCCTTGGAGGACTGCAAGGTGGAGGTGAAGCCTGAGTCTTGTGAAGAGACAGGTGTGGAAAGGCTGGGTGAAGGAGAGGAGCGGGAAGTGATGGGAGGTGTGCTTTTGCAGGCCAGAGATGAGAACAGTGTGGTGAAAGGTGTCGGGTGGTCAGTGTCAGCTGCCCAGTGGTCAGAAGGCAGCTCAGCCCCGGTGGCATGCAGCAGCAGTAGTAGCATCCCAGAGATGTTGGAGCCAATGCTATATGTATCCAGACAGGAGACAGCACAGTTGTCTCCCTGAAGAAAAGGCACCGTAGTCCTCCCAGGCAGCAGCAGGATAGAAAGAAAGGCAAAGTGCAGAGTCCTAGGAGTGTCGTCCATGAAGAGACCGGGGCAGTTTCAAGTCCCCATTCAGATGCTGGGGTGGTCCAGGAAGGTTTCAGGGTTTCCCTGTCCCCATTGTCAGTACAGGGCTGGGAGGAAAATATACCTACAGAATCACAGAGACTCTGTCGATGAAGGCTTAAGGTGTTCATAATTTAAAATAATAATTCTTAAAATGGTAAAATTGCAGATTAAAAAATTACTTGCATCTCCAAACATCAAACAATTGAATGAGGACTGGTATTTACGATGGTCGCTCACATGTTGACAAGCTCAGTCAAGAAACAAGAGCGAAAGAGTTGATCTCCGGCAGTGAGGTGTGGGCACGTCTGCAGTCGGTGACAGCTTTCCGTCGTCTCGACATGTGCTATGCTGAGAACTTCCTTCAGGAACGACGGAACAACGTTAGGCTACTTTGGCAAAGGCCTTGTTTGGTTCGCAGGTGAAAAAAAGAGGACGGCTGGATATTCAAATACGTAAACTTGTTTGTGCGTCTATATGTATAATTTTGTGTCTGCGGGTGCTTGTGTGTAAGAAAAAGAGAGCAGAGATGTGATTTTATATAGCAACTTATCACCCTATGCCTGAGTCTCAAGCCGCTTTACACTTTACCCACTGATCACAGGGCCACACGATCAATTCTTCACTGGCACCTGACAATGAGTACCTTGACAGACGGAGAGACACACACAGTCAGGAACCAGCACCAACTCTACTCCCGGAGGAGCTCCATTACTCCAACCCGATTCTTGCTCATGGCCGCATGCACGAGTTCATTGCACTACAGTGTGCCATTGCTGGCCTCACAGGTACCCGGTTTTGCTCCGGGGTGGGGAGAGCCAATGGGAGTACAGCACCCTACTCCTGGGTGGGGAGAGCCAATGGGAGTACAGCACCCTTGCTCCTGGGTGGGGAGAGCCAATGGGAGTACAGCACCCTACTCCTGGGTGGGGAGAGCCAATGGGAGTACAGCACCTACTCCTGGGTGGGGAGAGCCAATGGGAGTACAGCACCCTGCTCCTGGGTGGGGAGAGCCAATGGGAGTACAGCACCCTGCTCCTGGGTGGGGAGAGCCAATGGGAGTACAGCACCCTACTCCTGGGTGGGGAGAGCCAATGGGAGTACAGCACCCTGCTCCTGGGTGGGGAGAGCCAATGGGAGTACAGCACCCTACTCCTGGGTGGGGAGAGCCAATGGGAGTACAGCACCCTACTCCTGGGTGGGGAGAGCCAATGGGAGTACAGCACCCTACTCCTGGGTGGGGAGAGCCAATGGGAGTACAGCACCCTGCTCCTGGGTGGGGAGAGCCAATGGGAGTACAGCACCCTACTCCTGGGTGGGGAGAGCCAATGGGAGTACAGCACCCTACTCCTGGGTGGGGAGAGCCAATGGGAGTACAGCACCCTGCTCCTGGGTGGGGAGAGCCAATGGGAGTACAGCACCCTGCTCCTGGGTGGGGAGAGCCAATGGGAGTACAGCACCCTACTCCTGGGTGGGGAGAGCCAATGGGAGTACAGCACCCTACTCCTGGGTGGGGAGAGCCAATGGGAGTACAGCACCCTACTCCTGGGTGGGGAGAGCCAATGGGAGTACAGCACCCTACTCCTGGGTGGGGAGAGCCAATGGGAGTACAGCACCCTACTCCTGGGTGGGGAGAGCCAATGGGAGTACAGCACCCTACTCCTGGGTGGGGAGAGCCAATGGGAGTACAGCACCTTGCTCCTGGGTGGGGAGAGCCAATGGGAGTACAGCACCCTGCTCCTGGGTGGGGAGAGCCAATGGGAGTACAGCACCCTACTCCTGGGTGGGGAGAGCCAATGGGAGTACAGCACCCTACTCCTGGAGGGGAGAGCCAATGGGAGTACAGCACCCTACTCCTGGGTGGGGAGAGCCAATGGGAGTACAGCACCCTACTCCTGGGTGGGGAGAGCCAATGGGAGTACAGCACCCTACTCCTGGGTGGGGAGAGCCAATGGGAGTACAGCACCCTACTCCTGGGTGGGGAGAGCCAATGGGAGTACAGCACCCTACTCCTGGGTGGGGAGAGCCAATGGGAGTACAGCACCCTACTCCTGGGTGGGGAGAGCCAATGGGAGTACAGCACCCTACTCCTGGGTGGGAAGAGCCAATAGGAGTACAGCACCCTACTCCTGGGTGGGGAGAGCCAATGGGAGTACAGCACCCTACTCCTGGGTGGGGAGAGCCAATGGGAGTACAGCACCCTGCTCCTGGGTGGGGAGAGCCAATGGGAGTACAGCACCCTGCTCCTGGGTGGGGAGAGCCAATGGGAGTACAGCACCCTGCTCCTGGGTGGGGAGAGCCAATGGGAGTACAGCACCCTACTCCTGGGTGGGGAGAGCCAATGGGAGTACAGCACCCTACTCCTGGGTGGGGAGAGCCAATGGGAGTACAGCACCCTGCTCCTGGGTGGGGAGAGCCAATGGGAGTACAGCACCCTGCTCCTGGGTGGGGAGAGCCAATGGGAGTACAGCACCCTACTCCTGGGTGGGGAGAGCCAATGGGAGTACAGCACCCTGCTCCTGGGTGGGGAGAGCCAATGGGAGTACAGCACCCTGCTCCTGGGTGGGGAGAGCCAATGGGAGTACAGCACCCTGCTCCTGGGTGGGGAGAGCCAATGGGAGTACAGCACCCTGCTCCTGGGTGGGGAGAGCCAATGGGAGTACAGCACCCTACTCCTGGGTGGGGAGAGCCAATGGGAGTACAGCACCCTGCTCCTGGGTGGGGAGAGCCAATGGGAGTACAGCACCCTGCTCCTGGGTGGGGAGAGCCAATGGGAGTACAGCACCCTGCTCCTGGGTGGGGAGAGCCAATGGGAGTACAGCACCCTACTCCTGGGTGGGGAGAGCCAATGGGAGTACAGCACCCTACTCCTGGGTGGGGAGAGCCAATGGGAGTACAGCACCCTGCTCCTGGGTGGGGAGAGCCAATGGGAGTACAGCACCCTACTCCTGGGTGGGGAGAGCCAATGGGAGTACAGCACCCTACTCCTGGGTGGGGAGAGCCAATGGGAGTACAGCACCCTGCTCCTGGGTGGGGAGAGCCAATGGGAGTACAGCACCCTGCTCCTGGGTGGGGAGAGCCAATGGGAGTACAGCACCCTGCTCCTGGGTGGGGAGAGCCAATGGGAGTACAGCACCCTGCTCCTGGGTGGGGAGAGCCAATGGGAGTACAGCACCCTACTCCTGGGTGGGGAGAGCCAATGGGAGTACAGCACCCTGCTCCTGGGTGGGGAGAGCCAATGGGAGTACAGCACCCTACTCCTGGGTGGGGAGAGCCAATGGGAGTACAGCACCCTGCTCCTGGGTGGGGAGAGCCAATGGGAGTACAGCACCCTACTCCTGGGTGGGGAGAGCCAATGGGAGTACAGCACCCTACTCCTGGGTGGGGAGAGCCAATGGGAGTACAGCACCCTGCTCCTGGGTGGGGAGAGCCAATGGGAGTACAGCACCCTACTCCTGGGTGGGGAGAGCCAATGGGAGTACAGCACCCTGCTCCTGGGTGGGGAGAGCCAATGGGAGTACAGCACCCTACTCCTGGGTGGGGAGAGCCAATGGGAGTACAGCACCCTACTCCTGGGTGGGGAGAGCCAATGGGAGTACAGCACCCTACTCCTGGGTGGGGAGAGCCAATGGGAGTACAGCACCCTACTCCTGGGTGGGGAGAGCCAATGGGAGTACAGCACCCTGCTCCTGGGTGGGGAGAGCCAATGGGAGTACAGCACCCTGCTCAAGGATGCGACTCTGGAACTGCGCAGCTTCGAACGCTGTACCCACTGGCCACAAGCGACAGCAAGTCGAAATTAATGTGCTGACCTCTTGGTGCCTACGTAACTGTGCTTTGTGTGTGTATGTGCGTTAGTGCGCCATGCACGTGTGTGTGCGTGCATGCAAACATGCGATAGTGTGTAAGTGCCAAGATGTCTGAGTACCTGCCTGTGTTTGACAGCGTCTGCGTGTAAAAGGTGTCAGCTTTGATTTGCTGCTATTTTTGCCGTTCCCTGGAGCCTTGGATGTAGGGCCGATTACTCCCAATGGGAGACCCAGTTACTGACATGGAAAACATCACGCCGGAATCTTAGTTACGTATATGTCTGTTCTTTGGTTTAAAAAGTATAAACAATACAATCACATGCTCCATACAAGGGCACAAGGTGGCCGGCAGTATCGGACTACATCTACATGTATCTGACACCTCAAACTGGTGCGGCAATGTGCACGGAACAGTTACCCTGTGGCGGCCTTCAGCTTGAGTCTATACTTACCTAGCAGTCTGAAAGAATGCACGCTGAAGTTGAACCAAGAGGAACAGTTTAATGCTTGTTTGATGATACACGTATATTGTGAAACATATATATGAAAATTATGTCAGTTACAATGTAAAGAAACAACAAGAATACTGGGTAAAACACTAAATTTATCGACTTGATTAGAGGGTTATTTACATTTTAGCATAAGCGTACATTGACAAATATGTATAAAAGATTACGATTACTGCTTTCTGCATTATCACTACCACTACCCCTGCAAATATTGTCCTCCTCCTTCCTCCTCCTCCCTCCTCCTCCTCCTCCCTCCTCCTCCTCCCTCCTTCCTCCTCCTCCTCCTCCTCCTCCTCCTCCTCCTCCTCCTCCTCCTCCTCCTCTTCCCTCCTCCTCCTTCTCAGTCCTCCTCCTCCTCCTCCTCCTCCTCCTCCTCCTCCTCCTCCTCCTCCTCCTCCTCCTTATTTCTCCCCTTCTTCCCCCTCCTCCTCCTTTCTCCTCCTCCCTCTCTTTCTCCTTCTTCCTCGTTTCTCCTCCTCCTACTCCTCTCTCTTTTTCCTGCCTCCTCTTCCGTGCTTCCAGTCTTATGTACAGGCAGCTGTGAGATGGACCTCAGTTTGCGGCACCCCTCGCTTCCCATGTCTGGGACACTGTCCTTGTGGCACCCCTCGCTTCCCATGTCTGGGACACTGTCCTTGTGGCAACCCTCGCTTCCCATGTGTGGGACACTGTCCTTGTGGCACCCCTCGCTTCCCATGTCTGGGTCACTGTACTTGTGGCACCCCTCGCTTCCCATGTCTGGGACACTGTACTTGTGGCAACCCTCGCTTCCCATGTCTGGGACACTGTACTTGTGGCAACCCTCGCTTCCCATGTCTGGGACACTGTACTTGTGGAAACCCTCGCTTCCCATGTCTGGGACACTGTCCTTGTGCAAACCCTCGCTTCCCATGTCTGGGACACTGTACTTGTGGCACCCCTCGCTTCCCATGTGTGGGACACTGTCCTTGTGGCACCCCTCGCTTCCCATGTCTGGGACACTGTCCTTGTGGCACTCCTCGCTTCCCATGTCTGGGACACTGTACTTGTGGCAACCCTCGCTTCCCATGTCTGGGACACTGTCCTTGTGGCACCCCTCGCTTCCCATGTCTGGGACACTGTCCTTGTGGCACCCCTCGCTTCCCATGTCTGGGACACTGTACTTGTGGCAACCCTCGCTTCCCATGTCTGGGACACTGTCCTTGTGGCACCCCTCGCTTCCCATGTGTGGGACACTGTCCTTGTGGCAACCCTCGCTTCCCATGTCTGGGACACTGTCCTTGTGGCAACCCTCGCTTCCCATGTGTGGGACACTGTCCTTGTGGCACCCCTCGCTTCCCATGTGTGGGACACTGTACTTGTGGCACCCCTCGCTTCCCATGTGTGGGACACTGTCCTTGTGGCAACCCTCGCTTCCCATGTCTGGGACACTGTACTTGTGGCAACCCTCGCTTCCCATGTCTGGGACACTGTCCTTGTGGCAACCCTCGCTTCCCATGTGTGGGACACTGTCCTTGTGGCAACCCTCGCTTCCCATGTGTGGGACACTGTCCTTGTGGCACCCCTCGCTTCCCATGTCTGGGACACTGTCCTTGTGGCATCCCTCGCTTCCCATGTCTGGGACACTGTACTTGTGGCAATCCTCGCTTCCCATGTCTGGGACACTGTCCTTGTGGCAACCCTCGCTTCCCATGTCTGGGACACTGTACTTGTGGCAACCCTCGCTTCCCATGTCTGGGACACTGTACTTGTGGCAACCCTCGCTTCCCATGTCTGGGACACTGTCCTTGTGGCACCCCTCGCTTCCCATGTCTGGGACACTGTCCTTGTGGCACCCCTCGCTTCCCATGTCTGGGACACTGTCCTTGTGGCAACCCTCACTTCCCATGTCTGGGACACTGTCCTTGTGGCACCCCTCGCTTCCCATGTCTGGGACACTGTCCTTGTGGCACCCCTCGCTTCCCATGTATGGGACACTGTACTTGTGGCAACCCTCGCTTCCCATGTGTGGGACACTGTACTTGTGGCAATCCTCGCTTCCCATGTGTGGGACACTGTACTTGTGGCAACCCTCGCTTCCCATGTGTGGGACACTGTACTTGTGGCAATCCTCGCTTCCCATGTCTGGGACACTGTACTTGTGGCACCCCTCGCTTCCCATGTGTGGGACACTGTACTTGTGGCAATCCTCGCTTCCCATGTGTGGGACACTGTACTTGTGGCAATCCTCGCTTCCCATGTATGGGACACTGTCCTTGTGGCAACCCTCGCTTCCCATGTCTGGGACACTGTCCTTGTGGCAACCCTCGCTTCCCATGTCTGGGACACTGTACTTGTGGCAACCCTCGCTTCCCATGTCTGGGACACTGTACTTGTGGCAACCCTCGCTTCCCATGTGTGGGACACTGTCCTTGTGGCAACCCTCGCTTCCCATGTCTGGGACACATTACTTGTGGCACCCCTCGCTTCCCATGTCTGGGACACTGTCCTTGTGGCATCCCTCGCTTCCCATGTCTGGGACACTGTACTTGTGGCAACCCTCGCTTCCCATGTCTGGGACACTGTACTTGTGGCAACCCTCGCTTCCCATGTCTGGGACACTGTACTTGTGGCAACCCTCGCTTCCCATGTATGGGACACTGTACTTGTGGCACCCCTCGCTTCCCATGTCTGGGACACTGTACTTGTGGCAACCCTCGCTTCCCATGTCTGGGACACTGTACTTGTGGCAACCCTCGCTTCCCATGTCTGGGACACTGTACTTGTGGCAACCCTCGCTTCCCATGTCTGGGACACTGTACTTGTGGCACCCCTCGCTTCCCATGTCTGGGACACTGTCCTTGTGGCACCCCTCGCTTCCCATGTCTGGGACACTGTACTTGTGGCAACTTCGTAAAGGTTCCCACGGAATAATTCATTTGTTCACATACTATGTACGCACATGCAATAAAGTCGTCAGTGTTGTTTTTTCTAATGTCTTACAACGACAGAGGACTTCTCGCCCTGCTTAGTGGGAAAACAGTTGTGGGTGACATAGCAAAAGGCGAAAAAAGAACAGGGTAGATAGGTCGGACTGAACTAAAACAAAACAGTTTACGAAGAGGCCAGATTGATCATGAATTAAATGTCATATTTCGCTGAAACACCCCCCACCCCCCTCCCCACTTAAACAGTGGATTCCCGAGTGCTCATAGGAAAAACGGGACAGCCTGCATTTTGTTGCTTACCCTCGCTTTTTTCCAGATCAAAAAAAGTTTAAGGTCGTAACCACAACTGTGTGTGTGCGTGTGTGTGTTCGTGTGTGTGTGTGTGTGTTTTTTATTTTCTGTGTGTGTGTTTGTTGTGTGTTGTGTGTGTGCTTTTTGTGTGTTGTGTGCGTGTGTGTGTGTGTTGTGTTGCTTTTGTCTTAAACTAGCAGATCTTGCCCACGAAAAGACTTGAAGCGCCTTAATAAAACATTTACATCTGTTCCGTACGGATATGTTTTGCTGGTTGTCGCATACACTGTCGCTGAGGTTGAGATCAGGAACTGCAACAGGTTCGATGCCATCGTTGTGTTAGGTGCTGGTCTCTCCCACCTGTGCAGACTGTAGCATTGAGTCACTTTCTGACTTGCCTGCCATATTCGGTTCAAGGGTCTTCATCTCCAAACCTATCCAATGGAAGAAAGCAAGTAAAAGGGAGTTGTTTTGGGCATGGACCGCTAAATTAAAACCCCACAAAAGATAAGCAACAAACACAGAAACGAGAGAGAGAGAGAGAGAGAGGTGGGGGTTGGGGTGGAAGGAAGAAAAGAGAGATTCTCATTGTAATGGCTGACGGCCCATCTCCGTACTACAATGTACATGATCCAAGCATGAATATTACAGGGTAACTTAGGAGACAAACGGGAGTTCAGTTCGAGAGGCATTTCAAGCTCTATGCACATTCTAAAATGCAGTCTCCGGCTTTTTGAACATAATTGGTGCAACACTACATGACACACCACTTGTGACCACTGTAGATTTTCCTTTGGCAGAATAGTTCCCCTCACCTCCAGTGCATGTTCAGTGCCCATGCCAGCTCTGCTACGGGGCTGCTGTAGCTTCACCATACGCAGTTTGTACGCATACTGTACGCATATTGCGACATCACATATTTTTCGACAGTCTACCTTAATCCATTGGTTCTGCCACACTTCCATTTCTTTGATTCTGATATACTTGAGGATACGATTCTTTCTAATGTCCTTACATACAATGCAAAGCAATAGATAATGACGGTCATCCTCAGTTTCCCTACAGAATGGACAGTCTCTGTAGGAGCTTTGAACTGCACATTTCAAGTTCTTATGACAGCATTGTTCCCCGGACCGAAACGTACAAACGCATCCCTGAACTTTATAATGTTTATAAAATTTAGATAGCTTTCGCACCAAAACATTCTTTTTATGGAACTATACAAATTAAAACGATCGCTACTCGCGATTTTCGAGTTCCAGTGTTGTCGGTAACAATAACAGAGTCTCTGTTTGAATGCTCCAATGAAATCGTAATCATGTTTTGTGCTACCATTCATCCGCACGTATTGTAAGCGAGTTTTGCTAAACACAGCTCAATTGATTTTGTCCAGCTAAGCTTCCGGGTGACGCTTTCTCTTTGCAACATTAGATAGGCCTGCTTTGGCAGCCTGTCCATTGGCATTGTACACACTTTCGACCAACATTTCACCGCGCGTACCGTTGCATTGATGTACAGAGGGTATCTACCCAATTCGCCGTGACACATAGTACTAGAGTATTTATATCGATGCTTAAAAACCTTTCACATGTGAACAGGTGAGCCTATTCGATACATTGTCTTTTTTCTAGTCCCCACAACTCCGAGCCATACAACAGGGAAGGCTGCACCTGTGAATCATATAGTCGGAAGAAAATACTTGTGTTGAGAGTGCTAAGATTCCACGTGGTTTGAAGTAACTGAGGAGTTATTCTTGGATTTCACCACTTGAGTGTCCAGGGCGGAAGCTACAGACAACTTTGTTGTGAATACAAAACCCAGGCTTTTGTACGGGTTAACTACCTCCAGTTCTGTATCTCCCAAGTTCACTCTTTCGCCTCGGCCCAGGAATCCACCCTTCCGAAACACCGTTTCTTTCGTTTTCTCAGTATTAACGGTAAGGCCAAGTCCTCCAGATATACAATTTGTTTATCTGGCGTTGCAAGCCTACGGGTGTGGTGAGTAATAAAACATCCTCTGCAAAGATAAGCAAAAATATCTCCATTGACCCAGGTAGTAGCTGCACACCATGTCGCCCATGTCTACGGATGTACTCTGCAGTGTATTCCATATAATTATTGACAAATATTGTCGGGGACTCAACTGCCCCTTGCTATACGCCAACCGGACAATCATAAGGGTCAGACAAGGCCCCATTCCAGGGAACTTAGGAGTATACAGCTTTGAGCATGCTCAAGAATTTAGTTGGCAAATCGGATTTTCTCTGAACCGTCCAGAGGCAATTTCAAACCACCGAATTGAAAGCTTTTCGGTAGTAAAAAAAACTGCATAAAGTTTTCCTCGTCCGCCACCAGTACATGTTTAACAGCCATACAATGAAGTGTAAACACATGATCAATGGTTGAAAGGTCCTTTTGAAAGCCTGCCTGCTCAATGCAAAACTTGCTGTTTCCCTCCGCTCAGTCTATCGGACGATTTGTCAAAACAGACACGAAAACATTACTGACACTGTATAATAATGATGTGCTTCTGTTATTAGCAGGGTCTAACTTGTCACCATTTTCGTGTAGGGGTACAATTACATATTTACTCCAGCTTTGGGGGAAGTACTGTTTTTTATAGAGCGTGTATTAAAGAGCACGATAAGGAAGGGTACTGCGTGGCTACTTGCTAGTTTTAAGTAGTCTCCTGGAACATCGTCAATTCAAGGATCTCTTTTGTGACTTGTCCGGGAGATAGCGTACCTCACTTCTTCTTTTCTAATAATAGTATCAAGCTCGACTTGAACTATAAAGCCCTAATCATCTACACATATTCGACTGTCCTTCTGGCAGACTTTGGAAATACACTTCCAGTCATTAAGATAAATGAAAGCTGGGGCTGACTGTCTGGTCCTGACTCATCGTATCAGTGGCCAAAAGGTTGCAGGATTGTTTACACTAGTTATTAGAGTTTGACATGTTTGAGAGAGAGAGAGAGAGAGAGAGAGAGAGAGAGAGAAAGAGAGAGAGAAAGAAAGAGAGAGAGAAGGAGGGAGGGAGACAGACAGAAGTACGGACGGACGGACAGGGAGGCAGGCAAGCAGGCAGGCAGGCAGGCAGGCAGGCAGGCAGGCAGGCACGCAGGCAGACAGGCAGACAGACAGGCAAGGGAGAGAGAGAGAGAGAGAGAGAGAGAGAGAGAGAGAGAGAGAGAGAGAGAGAGAGAGAGTGAGAGAGAGAGTGTGAGAGAGTGACAGAGAGAGTGACAGAGAGAGTGAGAGAGATAGAAAGAGAGAAAGTGAAGTGAAAGAGAGAGAGAGTGAGTGAGAGAGAGAGAAATAGAGAGAAAGAGAGAGAGAGAGTGAGAGAGAGAGAGAGAGAGAGAGAGAGAGAGAACTCAAACTCGAAATAGTGTATTGTTAGGCCACCAGTCCGTACAATAATGAATATCTGGTTTATGACTCAATTACATTTGCATCATTATCATTTCCTCTCTCTTTAAAAGCAAAAATACAATGATGCTGCCAAGTTTTAATTACAGCTTCATCATGCGACGACAAGATATACACCAGGTTTTCGGCATCGTTGTTGTGCCCATAATTTATGTATCTTTTCTCAGATCTGAGAATGAGGATATTTGAGCAAGAAATGCATCTCATTTTCAGTCTCCTGATGACACAATGAACAAATGGCAGGACTATTAGTGCTGCAACGTAACCTATGACACAGGAAATCACTTCTATTCAATCTAAAACGACTGATCATCTCTCTATGAACCTTGCTATCTACACCGCATACAAATCTTTCCAACACAATCAATTTCTTAAATAAATGATACACAGAAAACCGAGCACTATACACCAGCTTTTTTGCCCAAGCCTTAATAAATTTTTCAATCAACCTTTCTCTCAATGTCTTGATGAAACTCCGTTCGTCTGGGACACGTAGTCTAGTACACTGTTCGTCAAAGCCATATTCACTCAAAAGACCTATTACTCTGGATGCGCAATTTTGCCATGAATTTGCTTAACCATCATGCTGTATGTTAGTCTTGGCAATCTGGAGTCTTCCATTTTCAAAAGTCTCAGCCAATATTTGACTAATCTCAGTTTTCCATTGATATGCAGCGGGTACCTTCCTTTCTCCTTATATACCGTGATATTTGATGTCTTGATACTCACATTTAAGGACATTTTCAAGGCATATAAACGTACATTTTCAACCACTGCATAGACAACTAGACCCCATATCTCAGACAAGTAACAAAGAATTCGTTGTATCTGTGCATCCGACTTCTGAAAGAAAACTTGATGGGACACTAAATCTAATTTGCGTATTAAACGAAGAATTTGTATTACTCCTGCCTTGTCTCTGCCCGCCAGATCTCTTAGAGCAGTGTTTGAACACAGTTTTGTGGAAATGGTCACTGTAGTCAAGCAGGACACCAAACAAAATGGACATTGTAGTCAAGCAGGACACCAAAAAGATGGACACTGTAGTCAAGCAGGACACCAAAAAGATGGACACTGTAGTCAAGCAGGACACCAAGAGCGTGGACACTGTAGTCAAGCAGGACACCAAAAAGATGGACACTGTAGTCAAGCAGGACACCAAAAAAGATGGACACTGTAGTCAAGCAGGACACCAAAAAAGATGGACACTGTAGTCAAGCAGGACACCAAAAAAGATGGACACTGTAGTCAAGCAGGACACCAAGAGCGTGGACACTGTAGTCAAGCAGGACACCAAGAAGGTGGACACTGTAGTCAAGCAGGACACCAAGAGCGTGGACACTGTAGTCAAGCAGGACACCAAAAAAGATGGACACTGTAGTCAAGCAGAACACCAAGAGCGTGGACACTGTAGTCAAGCAGGACACCAAAAAGATGGACACTGTAGTCAAGCAGGACACCAAGAGCGTGGACACTGTAGTCAAGCAGGACACCAAAAAGATGGACACTGTAGTCAAGCAGGACACCAAAAAGATGGACACTGTAGTCAAGCAGGACACCAAGAGCGTGGACACTGTAGTCAAGCAGGACACCAAGATGGTGGACACTGTAGTCAAGCAGGACACCAAGAGCGTGGACTCTGTAGTCAAGCAGGACACCAAAAAGATGGACACTGTAGTCAAGCAGGACACCAAGAGCGTGGACACTGTAGTCAAGCAGGACACCAAAAAAGATGGACACTGTAGTCAAGCAGGACACCAAGAGCGTGGACACTGTAGTCAAGCAGGACACCAAATAGATGGACACTGTAGTCAAGCAGGACACCAAGAGCGTGGACACTGTAGTCAAGCAGGACACCAAGAGGTGTGAACACTGTAGTCAAGCAGGAAACCAAGAGTGTGGACTCCGTAGTCAAGCAGGACACCAAAAGATGGACACTGTAGTCAAGCAGGACACCAAGAGCGTGGACACTGTAGTCAAGCAGGACACCAAGAGCGTGGACACTGTAGTCAAGCAGGACACCAAGAGCGTGGACACTGTAGTCAAGCAGGACACCAAGAGCGTGGACACTGTAGTCAAGCAGGACACCAAGAGCGTGGACACTGTAGTCAAGCAGGACACCAAGAGCGTGGACACTGTAGTCAAGCAGGACACCAAGAGCGTGGACACTGTAGTCAAGCAGGTCACCAAGAGCGTGGACACTGTAGTCAAGCAGGACACCAAGAGCGTGGACACTGTAGTCAAGCAGGACACCAAGAGCGTGGACACTGTAGTCAAGCAGGACACCAAAAAGATGGACACTGTAGTCAAGCAGGACACCAAAAAGATGGACACTGTAGTCAAGCAGGACACCAAGAGCGTGGACACTGTAGTCAAGCAGGACACCAAAAAGATGGACACTGTAGTCAAGCAGGACACCAAGAGCGTGGACACTGTAGTCAAGCAGAACACCAAGAGCGTGGACACTGTAGTCAAGCAGGACACCAAGAGCGTGGACACTGTAGTCAAGCAGGACACCAAGAGCGTGGACACTGTAGTCAAGCAGGACACCAAGAGCGTGGATACTGTGGGCAAGAAGGACACCAAAAACGTGGACACTGCAGTAAATAAAAACAGCATGGGATTGGACACTGTAGGAAAGCAGGACACCAGGGGAGTGGGCACTGTAGGAAAGCAGGACACCAGGGGAGTGGGCACTGTAGGAAAGCAGGACACCAGGGGAGTGGGCACTGTAGGAAAGCAGGACACCAGGGGAGTGGACACTGTAGGAAAGCAGGACACCAGGGGAGTGGACACGGTAGTAAAACAGGACACCAGTGGAATCGCAAGGGTGTGGGATGCCAGAAGCTGTTTTTTGTCAACTGTAATCCTTAGGTGCTGCCTCCATTCTTTTCTCTCGGCTGTTGAAGCCCTGTTTTTTGGGGGCAGTCTTGGAAATTCTAGATTATTCTTGCCTAAATAGTAATCATTTAGTAATTTATTTAGCTTCAAAGACAGTCCTCTGGGTCATGCCATTGCACAATAAATATATTTAAGGTGACTCCTTTCTCTGTTAAAGAGAGCTTTCTCGAACATATCTAGTCAGACTGATTAAGTGTCCAAGACAACACAAACAATGAAGGTTGAGGATGACGACTTTCAGCCGACAACAACAAGAGGAGGGTGACCAAAGAAGTCTGGCGGTACTTTGCAGTCAAGGCAAGCTTTCGGAGCCAAGCTCCGTCTTAGTTAAGGCAAGCTTTCGGAGCCAGGCTCCTTCTTCAGGCCTAGTGGTTAGACTACGCAAAACCCAGCAGCCAGCAGTTCTAGCTGTATGTTGCGCTCTCAGTCGTTATTTCTGTACTGTACATGACAGCATCCAAAACCTATGTATAAACATAAATGTGGTTACACCGTCTCGAACTGTAAACTGTTTTCAAGTCAAGCACTGTATGTACACAAAATTTCATACACGTACCTGTTTCTGAAAGCTCATCCGTTTGGCGTTGCAGACGGATATCATTGAATAACATGTTTGTTAGGCGTTGTTTTTCTGCAATGAACGGAAATGAACAATGCATCATCATAAGCATTTCAACATGGAGAAAAGTGTGCAGGGATACATGTTGAGAAAGTAACGCCTGAATTACGATGTCCCCCTGACGTGGAGACTGTCGAGATAACCCAGACAGCATCAGCAGTGTGAGTCATTCCCACTGAGAAGATTCTCGTCAGGCTGCTCCTCAACCGTCTCACCTCACATCGGAACGAGGTGCTGCCTCCATTCTTTTCTCTCGGCTGTTGAAGCCCTGTTTTTGGACAGTGGATGTAGACGAGAAGGCTGCTGCTCGACAATGAACAAGGCGGCGTGCTGAGGTTCTGTCTTGGGGACAGGTTTTGCCAGGGTTGATCAAATCTACTAGTAATTTACTAGGTGGTCGTCGGGCCAAGACAATGATTCCCTTCAATCACTCGACAACAGACGGGCCCATAGATATACAGGGCACAGGAATGTCTAGTACCACTGCCTTCTTCACTTCCTGGTGACCCTTCCAAGCCTACAACGGCTCACTGCCACTTCAAGGCTGCCTCGTACTACAACGTAACAGGAATGTCTAGTACCACTGCCTTCTTCACTTCCTGGTGACCCTTCCAAGCCTACAACGGCTCACTGCCACTTCAAGGCTGCCTCGTACTACAACGTAACTTGGCTGCTTTCAGTTGTGTGCTCTTTCTTCAACAACATGTAAAGTCACGATCTGAGGTGACCTATAACCCTTACATGAAGAACGTCCCAGTGGGTGGAAAAGTCGCAATATACAAAAGAGCACCCTAACATTTACTTTTACCTTCACCAGTACCTAAAGCAAGGCCAAATGAGAACGAAATTCTAGATTATTCTTGCCCAAATAGTAATCGTTTAATAATTCATATAGCTTGAAAGAC
>JAWQFJ010027213.1:5000-10645 GCA_034096865.1 Theodoxus fluviatilis
ACATGCTGCCTTTATCAGTCATACAGGCCTGGCTGGCAGAACATGCTGCCTTTATCAGTCATACAGGCCTGGCTGGCAGAACATGCTGCCTTTATCAGTCATACAGGCCTGGCTGGCAGAACATGCTGCCTTTATCAGTCATACAGGCCTGGCTGGCAGAACATGCTGCCTTTATCAGTCATACAGGCCTGGCTGGCAGGACATGCTGCCTTTATCAGTCATACAGGCCTGGCTGGCAGGACATGCTGCCTTTATCAGTCATACAGGCCTGGCTGGCAGGACATGCTGCCTTTATCAGTCATACAGGCCTGGCTGGCAGGACATGCTGCCTTTATCAGTCATACAGGCCTGGCTGGCAGAACATGCTGCCTTTATCAGTCATACAGGCCTGGCTGGCAGAACATGCTGCCTTTATCAGTCATACAGGCCTGGCTGGCAGAACATGCTGCCTTTATCAGTCATACAGGCCTGGCTGGCAGAACATGCTGCCTTTATCAGTCATACAGGCCTGGCTGGCAGAACATGCTGCCTTTATCAGTCATACAGGCCTGGCTGGCAGAACATGCTGCCTTTATCAGTCATACAGGCCTGGCTGGCAGAACATGCTGCCTTTATCAGTCATACAGGCCTGGCTGGCAGAACATGCTGCCTTTATCAGTCATACAGGCCTGGCTGGCAGAACATGCTGCCTTTATCAGTCATACAGGCCTGGCTGGCAGAAACATGCTGCCTTTATCAGTCATACAGGCCTGGCTGGCAGAACATGCTGCCTTTATCAGTCATACAGGCCTGGCTGGCAGAACATGCTGCCTTTATCAGTCATACAGGCCTGGCTGGCAGGACATGCTGCCTTTATCAGTCATACAGGCCTGGCTGGCAGGACATGCTGCCTTTATCAGTCATACAGGCCTGGCTGGCAGAACATGCTGCCTCTATCACTTATACTGGCCATGGAAGAGAAATGTCCGCTTCCCAGGGCGAGCCTTTACGCTCTCGGAGCGCTCTCCAGTTTCTCTGAACACCTCGCTGAAGGTGAAGTGTAGAAAAGGCAGCCACGGAGGTGTGACTGGCACTTATTGGGCTATTTAAAGGAATGCGTGAAAAGGCGTGCTCAGCAGTGTACTGCCCGTGTTATACAAAATCGCTGGGCGCTGAACCTCCAGGTTTTGGCACACACAAAAAAGATCGGGTTCGAACCTGCAACGTCTCGAGAAAAGAGGGGGAAAAAACACACAAAAAACCCAATAAAACAGGTCGGGTTCGAACCAGCAACCTCTCGAAAAAAGAGGGGAAAAAAGTTTCAGCGTGGATTCGAACCCGTTCACACATGACCTAACGTTACAATAGTCCAACGCTTTAACCATCTGAGCCATTCGGCAATTAACGGTACTACGTGTTTGTAAAGCAATTATAAATTTAAAAGTCTGTAGGACCTCCAGTAAACCTGGAGGGACATGAGTAGTATTTATTCATAGTAGTAGTAGTAGTAGTAGTAGTAGTAGTAGTAGTAGTAGTAGTAGTTGAGAGGCTATATATAGGCCGTGAAGCCTTTTGAACGCCCCATCGTAATGTGTTGCCTTCTATAGGGTCTTAGCGCAATTTTCTTATTGCGATAATGTCACTCATCATAGCTTCTGAACTAGGTACGAAACGTCCAGGATACGAAACGACCCGCATCGTAAAAAAATCCTTCTCTCTCCTTCACCAATGTTCTCGAAATTAATCCTCCTCGAAAATCTCCTCGAAATTACGTCACGTTATTCCACGTCAAATGATTACGTCACGCATTTTGCATTTGGACTCTGTTGTAGCGTTTTCTTTGCAATGTATGTCGTAAAAAGTAACTTTTTTCAAACCTCGATTCTGAAAATTTGATACATTCAATCGGACCTAACTTCCAGTTAGTGTGCAAAATGTCAAGGAAATCCGTCCAGTAGTTTTTGAGAAATCAGCCGTGAAGACGGGCAGACAGATAAAGTCTGTAGGACCTCCAGTAAACCTGGAGGGATAAAAACCGCTGGCGCTGAACCTCCAGGTTTTGGCATTTAAAAAAGATCGGGTTCGAACCCGCAACCTCTCGAGAAAAGAGGGGGAAAACACACACACACATAAAAACACAAAAACACAACCTCTCGAAAAAAGAGAAGAAAAAAAAAGTTTCAGCGCAGAATCAAACCTGGTCATGCATGACCAAGAGTCGAACGCTCTACCAGCTGAGCCATTAGAGAATTGCTATGACAGAGTGTTTGTAAAGCATGTAAATCCAATTCTAAGCTATCGGCCCAGGAACAATCAACCATATATTTTAAACATGATGGATAGGTTCAGGAAGCTCCTATTATGACATGTTTTGCTTTCCTTTGGCATGTCATAGACGCTGAATTAACACTCACACAGTCACACAGAGGAGGAAGTGTATTATAGATGTTCAACCCAGACATGTGCATTCGTACTCATTCAGTGATTCACGCACACACCGTGTGTGGTACTGCTACCGAGTACCGTCATTCTACAAGCAACGAGTCAATCCTGTTAACACGATTCATAACTGGTAGGTTTTTAGGCTAGATTCGCTTCGAAAAGTTGCAGAAAATCTGATGGTGGTAACAATCTGACGGTATAACAAGTTTTGACAAGGAAAAAACCAAGCAAGTAATCATTCTGACCGTTGTCAGCCATGTTCACCACGACAACGGCAGGATTCTAACGCATCATGAAGAAGGCTGAAATGGTCGGTGTCGGTGGTTGTTGTGACTCTTGACCGGTACTGTACTCCATGCACCTTAACGGTCCGTGTGATTCGGGTGTAATCTTAAGCTTAACGACGTTTATTGGCAGTATTACACCCGAATCACACATAGACCGCAGGGCGTGCCTTCGGATAACAACTCCTTCTACAGGTCCGCTCAGCCAAAATATGGACGATGTTCCCATATTATATTATGATAGTACATGGTATTGGGGATTGAAAACAACAAAGTTCCCTCTTCGATCGTATCTATTAAACAGTGAAAAATGACTTTTAAAAGTGCGAATTTGTATGATTCAAAACTATACAGGAGTTACTTCCCGTGACACATTTTCGTAGTTTTGGCCAATCAGAAATTAGGTCAGATTTACTGCGGAGATTTCACCATGGCAGCGTGTGCATGGGCCAATTGTAAACAGTGGCTACATCAAGCTTTTTAAACTTGAAAAATTCTATGAGGTAGGCTGTGTAGCATTTTAATAGTTCCTAGTGCTAGACTTGCATGCGTGGCGGCTATTATGCAGTCTAGGTGCAGCAGGTTGGGTTATACATAGTAGGGCTGTCTTTCCAGAAGTAGTCTAACGTACTAGCCTTGAAGTTGTCGACAGTGTTCGCAGATACGGCGTATTCACCCTTCTCAAAAAATCTCCTCGCAAATGACGTCACGTTATACGACGTCAAATGATGACGTCACAGATTTTGCAAAATGGAGTCTGTTGAATTGTTTTCATTGAAACACCAAAATGTAAAAAAGTCACTTTCTTTTCAAACCTCGATTCTGAAAATTTGATAATATTGAATGGGACCTAACTTCCAGTCAGTGTGCAAAATCTCAAGGAAATCCGTCCAGTAGTTTTTGAGATATAGGCCGTGGAGACGGGACAGACAGACACACAGACAGACAGACTAATAAAAACCGCTGGCGCTGAACCTCCAGGTTTTGGAGAAGAAAAAAAGAAGATCGGGTTCGAACCCGCAGCCTCCGAGAAAAGAGGAGGAAAAAACGCACACACACACAAACACAAAAAACCAGGTGGGTTCGAACCCACAACCCCTCGAAAAAAAGTTTCAGTGTAGAATCGAACCTGGTCATGCATGACCAAGAGCCCAATGCTCTACCAACTGTGCCATTGTAAACTTGTAGGTATGTGAAGCATTTATAACGACCTTGTCATAAACCCTCGTGGTTCGTATTTTGCACTGTAAATTGTAGAAAAATGGATGATAGCATGAACTGTTTGGTATTTCATACGGATCTAACCCATCAACGTCAATATTCTTTTCGTAGTATCGCATTTTGGCGCCTGCTGGTAGAGGTTCAACATATATCGAAGCGTTTTGCTGAAGTAGGAAAGATAACTCGGTTTGACTCGATGTCATTACGCTGAAATGGTCGTTGTCCCCAACATTTCCGGGTCAGGGATTGATTAAATCATCATATTTTTGTGACACTGAGACCAGACCATCAAAACAATTAGCACTAGGCCTTGAATCAAATCGTCGTACGAGATCTTACGTTGACTGCAAATGTACAACAGTGCCGCGTGATTGTGTCGACATTCAGTTAGTTCGCTGGGCCCCTATTCACAACGGCGATTTATCTTTTTAACACTCGATTTATCCCCTATCCCCGCGTTATCTTGATCGGTTAGATAAGGTACGCTCGTCAGAGGATCCTAGGTTGCGCTTTGCTATATATACTGCTTTCTTTGTCGTCTCTTCGATTCTCTTAGATCGTAGATGACGTCATGAGATTACGTCAAAGCGGAACAGGCAGTTGGAATCGTCTGAGTTTAGAGACAAGGGTAGTGAATTAGGCAGTACAGTAGTCGCCGCTTATTAAAAACACATTGGGACCGAACAAAAGTGTTTTTAATAAGCGGCGTTTTTATTAACCGTTTGCTTGTTGAACATGTCCATCAGTAACGAAGTAAATCCGGACCTTACCAACTGTATTTAAAAAACGGCTGTTTTTATTAACCGCGTGTTTTATAAGCGGCGACTACTGTATTGCCTTTCTTACTTACATTCAGCCCTTGAGGCAAAATATTCAAATGTGGTAAGAGTGAGAGAGAGAGAGAGAGAGAGAGAGAGAGAGAGAGAGAGAGACAGAGAGAGAGAGACAGAGACAGAGAGAGAGAGACAGAGAGAGAGACAGAGACAGAGAGAGAGACAGAGAGAGACAGAGAGAGAGACAGAGAGAGAGACAGAGAGAGAGACAGAGAGAGTGAGAGAGAGGGGGGGGGGAGGGGAGCTGGGAAAAGGGGAGGAAGGGAAGAGAGAATGAGAGTAAGAGGGTGGGTGGGAGAGAGAGAGAGAGAGAGAGAGAGAGAGAGAGAGAGAGAGAGAGAGAGAGACAGAGAGAGAGTCAGAGAGAGAGACAGAGAGAGAGTGAGAGTAGCCATAAGTACTGATCAAAAGATCAGATAAAGGCCTTGCGGCCTAAGACATCTGAGGACATATCTATCTAAATCATTCTCTGTCCTCGCAAATGACGTCACGAATTCTATTCTATTCTATTCTATTCACCCCTCCTTCAAAAATCTCCTCGCAAATGACGTCACGTTATACGACGTCAAATGATCACGTCACAAATTTTGCAAAATGGAGTCTGTTGAATCGTTTTCAATGAAACACCAAAATGTAAAAAAGTCACTTTCTTTTCAAACCTCGATTCTGAAAATTTGATAATATTGAATGGGACCTAACTTCCAGTCAGTGTGCAAAATCTCAAGGAAATCCGTCCAGTAGTTTTTGAGATATAGGCCGTGGAGACGGGACAGACAGACAGACACACACACACACACACACACACACACACACACACACAGACAGATAAAGTCTGTAGGACCTCCAGTAAACCTGGAGGGATAAAGTCTGTAGGACCTCCAGTAAA
>JAWQFJ010027214.1:0-2500 GCA_034096865.1 Theodoxus fluviatilis
TCATGAACGGACCCCTGAGGCTTATTAAAAACCGGTGCGGCTATCTAGGATTAGTATTTCTCGAGAAGTGGACTTGGAATTCGCTCACTTCCTTTAAGTATTGTTGCTATGCGAAGAGTTCGTTCGTATGTACAAAAAAAAAAAAAAAAAAAACTTTTTCACACTCACACGGCACAGGAAGCTGGGAGTTTAGGCAGCTCAAAGTTAGGAATGATCTGATCAGTTACACATCAACACAGCGAAGTAACACACACAAGACCGAATAGTAATCGCCGAAAACACGGCGCCCCAAGTCCTCTGATGCCAGACTTTGCAAAGTACGTGATAGCCATACGCCACAAAGCATTCGGGAGACAGGGAATCCGCTTGCCGCCCAAGAACTAGGCAATCAACGAACATCTATGGTTCGAGCCCTTAACTTCTCCTGGTAGGCTGAACACAGGAAGGTGGAACTTAGCCACAAGTGCAAGAAGTCCAAGAAAGCCCAGTTGCCGAAGGCTTGCAAAGCCACCGTTGAGCCAAAACTGATGAACGACGAATTTGGAAGGACTGATAACACACAATCGTGGGATGGTCGCGTGTTTCCACTGTACAGCTTCGTCTGAAAGCGGCGACCACAGTTGCATCCAGTCTGATCTCATTGCTCGCTGTTTCCTTGAATGTGATAGACCCGTAAACAGGCATAAGCCGCGCCTTTTCTTTCAGCGGCTTATAAACGGTGCGGATTATCTATGGATTTTCGTGCATGGGCGTGTGTGATTGCGTGCGTGCGTGCGTGTGCGTGTGTGTGTGTGCATGTGGGTGTGGGTGTGTGTGTGTGTGTGCGTGCGTGCGTGCGGTCGTGTGTGTGCATGCGTGTGCTTGCGTGTGTGTGTATGTGTGTGCGTGCGTATGTGTGTGTGTGCGTGTGTGTGTGCGCGTGTGTGTGTGTGTGTGTGTGTGTGTGTGTGTGTGTGTGAGAGAGAGAGAGAGAGAGAGAGAGAGAGAGGGAATGTGTGTGTGTGTGTGTGTGTGTTTGTGTATGTGTGTGTATGTGTGAATGTGTGTGTGCATGTGTGTGTGTGTGCATGAGTGTGTGTGTGCGTGCGTGTGTATGTTTGTGTGACACGCACGCGCACGCGCGCGTGTTGTGGATATTTGGTTATATGTGTGCGTAAGTTATGTCTGTTGTGTATTCTTTTTTTTAGAAAAGCGTCAAAATTCGACTGCGAGAGTTAATTAGATACGCTATGGTCGATGAGTTCAGCGTAGCACGATAGGTCAGGAGCTCCAGGACACATTGAGGTCTGGTTTCCCACTGGCGAAGTTGCTGTGGGGCGTGTTGTGGTGGTGTGTAAATCTGCCAGCTGCTCTTGAATGTTTCACCGTCGTTTTCAGCTGAGCAGACTTGTCTTTATAGTTTGTAAATCTGCCACGTGAATTGTTTCATTCTGGTGCGTGTGCAGAGTGTGTATATATGTGTGTGTGTGTGTGTGTGTGTGTGTTTGTGTGTGTGTGTGTGTGTGTGTGTGTGTGTGTGTGTAGTGAGTGTGTGTGTGTGTGTGTAGTGAGTGAGTGTGTGTGCGTGTGTAGTGAGTGTGTGTGTGTGTGTAGTGAGTGTGTGTATATAGTGAGTGTGTGTGTGTAGTGAGTGAGTGTGTGTAGTGAGTGAGTGTGTGTGTGTAGTGAGTGAGTGTGTGTGTGTAGTGAGTGAGTGTGTGTGTGTAGTGAGTGAGTGTGTGTGTGTAGTGAGTGAGTGTGTGTGTGTGTAGTGAGTGAGTGTGTGTGTGTGCGCGCGCGATTTGTGTGTGTGTGTGTGTGTGTGTGTGTGTGTGTGTGTGTGTGTGTGAGAGAGAGAGAGAGAGAGAGAGAGAGAGAGAGAGAGAGAGAGAGAGAGAGAGAAAGAGAGAGAGAGAGAGAGAGAGAGAGGAGGAGATAATTTACGCGTGAATGTGTGCATGTGTGTGCATTTTTAAAAACGTGCATGGCTGGATGCAAACGTTAGCACATGTAGATTTGTGCGCGTCTTCACGTGGGATGTGCACGCTTTCGTGTGTGTGTATTTCAATGCATGCAAGCATGCTTTTGAATTTGGGTGTAAACGAAATTTATGTAAATGCTCACGCACACGCAAGTGCGTTCGCGCGCACGCGCTTGCGTGTGTGAGCTCGCGCGCTTGCGTGTGTGTGTGTGGGATCGCGCACGCGCTTTTGCGTGTGCGTGCATGAATGAGTGCCTTGGTCTTAGGCATTCTTGCTTTGTCATTGGAACTCGGTGCGTGCGATTCTCACTACGTTGAAAAGATAAGAAACTGAGGATATTGCAGACTTGGTCACGAATGAGCTAGTAAATGGAGATCATTTGGGATCGAATTTCTCAATACCGAGCCAAAACTCTCCATGGATTTTTTTTAAAGATGCAGGATCTCAGGTGGGGATCGAACTCGGCGACCCAAGCTTCCAAGAGGAGTCCCACGTAAAGTCTCTCTGCTTCGAGTAAATGAGGGCTAGAAGTTATCCTA
>JAWQFJ010027214.1:12500-17500 GCA_034096865.1 Theodoxus fluviatilis
TAGCACTGACCTCTACCCACTGCCCTCAGGTCAGTTACAACTGGATGTCCGCCCGCCATGACTGCCGCAGTCGCTTCACAGACCTCACCAAAGTGCAGTCTGCCGCAGCCAACAACTTCATCGCAGGTAATGAGAGGAACACACGGACAGGCAGACGGACAGGCAGACGGACAGACGTGCAGGGAAAAACAGCAAGATACGGAGACAGAGGCAGAGAGATGACTGTGTTTTGTGACGTGGAGTGTTAGACCAATCAGCTTGTCATTAGATCTCAAAGTAAGATCTCATGGTTCGCCACCTAAGTCTTTTTGGTTTGGTTCGGTTAGCTTGGGTTATGTTAATTAAGATTTAGACCGATCCAATTCGATCGGATCGGGTCGAGCCTAGCCCAGCCCAGCTCAGCCCAGCCCAGCCCAGCCCAGCCCATCCCAGCCCAGTCCAGCCCAGTCCAGTCTAGTCTAGTCTAGTCTAGTCCAGTCTAGTCTCGCCTAGATAGTCCATTCTAGCATAGTCTAGTCTAGTTTCGTCTAGTCTAGTCTTGTCTCGTCTAGTCTAGTATAGTTTAGTTTTGTCTAGTCTAGCCTAGCCTAGTCTGGTCTTGCCTAGTAGTAGTTAAAGTTTATTTGGTGTTTGGGGGTAGGGTGGGGTGTGCGTTCAGTCAATGTTTTCTTGTGGGAAAGTTGAGCTCCGTGTAATTCGAATGCCCTGACAGAAATTATGCATGTCGGTTCCTTTGCGGCTCACTTTTTTCTGCTGACCCAAACATTTTTCAATCATTCAAAAAAGAAAAAAATAAAGAAAGAAAGAAAGAAAGAAATTGACGGGTAAGCAATGAACTGCGTGCTGTCCCATCTTTCTTGCTCTAGGAGCATCCAGGGACTGCACCATTTCAGTTTTTTTAAAAAGTATTTCCAGATTTTATAAGTTTGATTTATGTTCAGTTGACTTCTACATGTATTTATTGCTAGTTTCTAGACGTTGGTTTGTGTGTGTGTGTGTGTGTGTGTGTGTGTGTGTGTGTGTGTGTGTGTGTGTGTGTGTGTGTGTGTGTGTAAGTGTGTGTGTGTGTCTGTGTGTGTGTGTGTGTCTGTGTGTATGTGTGTTTGTGTGTGTTTTGTGTGTGTGTGTTTGTGTGTATGTGTGTCTGCAAATGTGTGTGTATGTATGTATGTGTGTAGATGTATGCATGTGTATGTCTGTGCGCGCACGTGCGTGCGTGTGTTTGTTTTGGCTTTGTTCCATGACTGTGCTTTGTGTTCATAGTGCACTTGTGACCATTGCAGGGAGGCAGAGCGCGGAACTCCGGAAGTCGCCTGTCTGGATAGGACTGAACGATCGCCAGCGTCCCAACACCTTCGTCTGGTCTGACGGCACCGCCTTGGTAAGCTGTCCACAGAGTCAAACAGAAGCGAGCAGGATTACCTTACAGATTTCAATTTTTAAAAATCTGACGTCTCACCTCTGTTAATTGCTCATATATGACAGAAGTCTGGACAAAGTTTTCAAATTAGCGTTTATGGTAACGACGGATATATTGGCCACACAGATGGAGATATTGGCCACGCAGCTGCATATATTGGCCACACAGCTGCATATATTGGCCACACAGATGGATATATTGGCCGCACAGCTGGATATATTGGCCACACAGCTGGATATATTGGCCACACAGCTGCATATATTGGCCATACAGCTGGAGATATTGGCCACACAGCTGGAGATATTGGCCACACAGCTGGATATATTGGCCACACAGCTGCATATATTGGCCACACAGCTGGATATATTGGCCACACAGCTGGATATATTGGCCACACAGCTGCATATATATTGGCCACACAGCTGCATATATTGGCCACACAGCTGGAGATATTGGCCACACAGCTGGAGATATTCGCCACACAGCTGCATATATTGGCCACACAGCTTGAGATATCGGCCACACAGCTGGATATATTGGCCACACAGCTGGGGATATTGGCCACACAGCTGGATATATTGGCCACACAGCTGGATATATTGGCCACACAGCTGCATATATTGGCCACACAGCTGGAGATATTGGCCACACAGCTGGAGATATTGGCCACACAGCTGAATATATTGGCCACACAGCTGAATATATTGGCCACACAGCTGCATATATTGGCCACACAGCTGCATATATTGGCCACACAGATGGATATATTGGCCGCACAGCTGGATATATTGGCCACACAGCTGGATATATTGGCCACACAGCTGCATATATTTGCCACACAGCTTGAGATATCGGCCACACAGCTGGAGATATTGGCCACACAGCTGGGGATATTGGCCACACAGCTGGATATATTGGCCACACAGCTGGATATATTGGCCACACAGCTGCATATATTGGCCACACAGCTGCATATATTGGCCACACAGCTGGATATATTGGCCACACAGCTGGAGATATTGGCCACACAGCTGGAGATATTGGCCACACAGCTGGAGATATTGGCCACACAGCTGTATATATTGGCCACACAGCTGGAGATATTGGCTACACAGCTGGATATATTGGCCACACAGCTGCATATATTGGCCACACAGCTGCATATATTGGCCACACAGCTGAAGATATTGACCACACAGCTGCATATATTGGCCACACAGCTGCATATATTGGCCACACAGCTGCATATATTGGCCACACAGCTGGATATATTGGCCACACAGCTGCATATATTGGCCACTCAGCTGGATTATTTCGATTTTTCCGGGTGTGAATGAAAGTCTACTGGCAACAAACGTGTTGATTGGGATGAGTGAATGACTGAATTAAAGGCTCAATGTGTTCGGTTGTATGCTATTCAAGACCTTGATCAAGAAAATCACAAGGTCCGAATAAGAGTATGCAGTCTTGATTTCCCTAGTCTCTAAGCATACACGAATAGTGCAGGGAGACGCGATGCGTCTGTTCATACCCTCATTCCACAGGGAGCCGTTGTCGTCTTCCTTCATTCCTCCTCTTTGCCTCTCTCATCACTCTTTGTCTTTCCAACTTGTCTTTCATTTCTTGCAACGTCACTTCTTTTCTTCGTCTATTCCTCCTCCTTCCCGTCTTCCTTTCGAAACCCCCTCCTTTTCCCCGCCTCTCTCTCGTTTCTCACACTCTTCTTTTTCCTCTCCCCCCACTCCTGTTTCTGCTCCTTCTCCTCCTGCTTCTGCTCCTCCTCTCCTGCTTCTGTTCCTTCCCTCCTGCTTCTGTTCCTCCTGCTTCAGGTTCCCGGAGGACCATCCAGTTAAAACAAAATTTGGTGAACGCTCTTTCTTTTATCAGGCTCCCTCTATCTGGAATGACCTCCCCGCCTCTGTTCGTCACTCTACATCTCCCTCGACCTTTCGTTCTGCTCTAAAAACTCACCTCTTCTTGAAATCGTTCCCGAATCCTGTCTAAGTTTCTTCATTTTCCTCCCCTCACTGTTCTCTTTGTACTAGCTTGCCTAAGCCCTCTACCACCCTCCTGTCTCTCCTCCCCCTCTCCCCAGTTTCATGGTTAAGCGGTGACGCTGTACATCAGTTTGTCGAATGCCTGAAGTGAATGTCTGACTCCTATGTTATTAAGTTTATTAAGTTACCTTTGATGTGATTGACTGTTATTGTATATTGTAATGGTTATGTATGTATGCGCCTTGAGCATGTCTTAACTCATGGTAAGGCGCTATATAAATCCACACATTATTATTATTATTATTATTATTATTATTATTATTATTCTCCTCTTCCTGCTTCTGCTCCTCCTGTTCCTGCTTCTGTTCCTCCTCTTCATGCTTCTGTTCCTCCTGCTTCTCCTCTTCATGCTTCTGTTTCTCCTGCTTCTCCTCTTCCTTCTCCCGCTCCTCCTCGTCCTGCTTCTGCTCTTCCTCTTCCTGCTTTTGCTCCTCTTCCTTCTGCTTCTGTTCCTTTTGCTCCTCCTCTTCCTGCTTCTGTTCCTCCCCTTCCTGCTTCTGTACCTCCGGCTCCTCCCCCTGCTTCTGTTCTCCCTGCTCCTGCTTCTGTTTCTTCACAACCTGCTTCTGTCTCTCCTACTCCTGTTTCTGTTCCTGTGGCTCCTCCTCTTCCTGCTTCTGCTCCTTCTCTTCTTGCCTCTGCTCCTCATCTTCCTGCTTCTGTTCCTCCTCTTCTTGCTTCTGCTCCTTCTCTTCTTGCCTCTGCTCCTCCTCTTCTTGTTTCTGCTCCTCCTCCTCTTGCTTCTGTTCCTCCTCTTCTTGTTTCTGCTCCTCCTCCTCTTGCTTCTGTTCCTCCTCTTCTTGTTTCTGCTCCTCATCTTCCTGCTTCTGCTCCTCCTCTTCTTGTTTCTGCTCCTCCTCCTCTTGCTTCTGCTCCTCCTCTTCTTGCTTCTGCTCCTTCTCTTCTTGCCTCTGCTCCTCATCTTCCTGCTTCTGTTCCTCCTCTTCTTGTTTCTGCTCCTCCTCCTCTTGCTTCTGTTCCTCCTCTTCTTGTTTCTGCTCCTCCTCCTCTTGCTTCTGTTCCTCCTCTTCTTGTTTCTGCTCCTCCTCCTCTTGCTTCTGTTCCTCCTCTTCTTGTTTCTGCTCCTCCTCCTCTTGCTTCTGCTCCTTCTCTTCTTGCCTCTGCTCCTCCTCCTGTTTCTGTTCCTCTTGCTCCTCTTCCTGCTTCTGTTCCTCCTCTTCTTGTTTCTGCTCCTCCTCCTCTTGCTTCTGCTCCTCCTGGTTCTGCGCCTCCTCTTGCTTCTGCTCCTCGTGCTACTGCTCCTCCTTCTCTGTCTGTCTGTCTGCCTGCATAACTCCCCCCCCCCCCCCCCCCAATCTTTGTCCTCCCTCCATATCCTGACATCATCATCATTCCATCTTTGGACAGACGGCCACCTCCTACACCAACTGGATAGCACTGAGGCCGGAAGACAGGCCTCCAGGGAACTGCGTGGAGATGTACGCATCCAACACGGAGTCAGAGAGGATCGGGCAGTGGGTGTCTACAGTCTGCAGCGCCTCCAACAAGCTCTACGTGTGCCA
>JAWQFJ010027214.1:20000-25000 GCA_034096865.1 Theodoxus fluviatilis
ATTACTACTACTGTCACTACAACTACTGCTGCCACTAATAAAATACTACTATTCCTCCTCCTCCTCCTCCTCCTCCTACTACTACTACTACTACTACTACTACTACTACTACTACTACTACTACTGCTACTCCTACTGCTACTTTTACTACTATTACTACTGCTGTTGCTATTAACACTACCACTACTACGATTACTACTGCTGCTACTACTACTCCTACTCTTACTACTACTATTACTACTGTTGGTGCTATTAACACTACTACTACTGCGATTACTACTGCTGCTACTACTACTGCTTCTTTGCAGCAAGTCCAGTGCACAGCATCACTAAAAGAACCAAAACCGCTGAAGTGAAATCTGTATCACTCAAAGGAGTACTATACACAATGCAGCCCTAAACACACAGCAGCACACAACAAAAACATCACATCAGATCACAAAACAGGACAACGCAGCGAAAAGCAACGCGATGCAATTTCGAAGAGCAACACAACACAACACAACACAACACAACACAACACAACACAACACAACACAACACAATGCAATAAGCCCCACCATGAGACAATACAGTGCAGCAACAGCAGTAGTTGTAGTAGTAACAGCAGCAGCAGCATACCATTTTTATCCACGACCCCTCTGTTGGTCGGCGATGTTTTGTTCCTTGGTCTAAGACTCCTACAAGGTTTTTGGGAGATCCAAGGCTTTTCAGAGGGCGGGCACTGCTGAGAAGGGTGCATGTCAGGCTGGTAGTATGCTTTCATAAGCCCTTACTGATTTCCCTTCCTCTACCACAGCAAAACCTGGCACCTCCAGGAGACGTTCTTACTGGTGAGACGAGAACAGTGATTTGCAGCTACCGTAGTCCTACCTCCCATTTCGCAAATATTCTTGCAGTGGACCAGTGGCCTAGCTATAACGCTCAGTTCAGGTCAGCTCAGTTCAGGTTCTCTACCACAGACCCCTGGGTCAAGGACCACGGCGACTGCGGGCAAGGCTGGTACCTGGACCCCGACACCGATCTGTGCTTCCTGGTGCAGACGACACCTATGCTGTGGCAGGACGCTGAGTCCAGTTGCAGCAGCAGAGGAAGTCATCTCGCTACAATCTTCTCCAGTCCACAGCAGCTCTTCCTGAACCGTGAGTCTCCCTGTCCACTAAGCTGGTCTTGTCCAGCTTTGGGCTTAGAGATTGCATGTATTGTCCTAGATAACATAATTTAGCCTCGGCAAAATCCCTAGCCCGTTGTCTCGGTCTATGCAGTATTAGGCAAAGCTTGAGGAATTTAGTCTGGACGTCTTGCATTAGGCACCAACACATGATTATAGATAACAGCATTTAGTCTTGTCCATATTCTTAGCCTGTGGTCTCGGTCTGTGCAGTTTTAAGTTAGCCCATAGGAACTAAGTCCGGGCGTAGACCATAGATAACAGCATTTAGTATTGGTCGAAAATCTTAGCCAGTTGTTTCGGTCTGTGCGGTTTAGGCTAACCTTTTTAGTCTTGGTTGAAATTCTTAGCCTGTCGTCTCGTTCTGTGCAGTTTTAGGCATAGGCTATCTTATGGCAATTTAGTCCGGACGTATTGGATAAGGCCCCAACACGTGACGATACGTAACACCATTTAGTCTTAGTCGAAGTTCTTAGTCTGTTGTCTCTGTCTGTACAGTTGTAGGACGGCCTAGGAATTTTAGTCTGGATCAGATGATGTAGCTAGTCTAGGGTCACTCACACGGTCTTACATCTATTGGTATCTGCTGGTCTAGATTTGACCCTAGTGGTTCCATTTGTTTGCACGGTTAGTGTGCTCTGCGTGTCTCCTCGTGTATACATATATATAGTTGTGTGCTCGTCAACTTGTTCAGTGTGCTTGTGTGTGTAATTTTGTGTGTATGCGTGTGGGTGTTTTTGTGTATATGTGTGTGTGTGTATACATGACTTTGTGTGTGTGCGCCTATGCATGCTGAATAAATCTTACTTAGGTTTTTGCATCTACATGCGCAAGCGAGTGTGCGTTTATAGCGAGCTAGTATCTAAGATCTTTAAGAAATGGAACACATTCGAAATTGGTGTAACAATGCATAAACTAGGTATTATTGCAATGGTTCAGTCTATGACATCAACACCATGCACGCACAATTTTTTCGTACGGTGTATTAATGGAGGCCAAGTTAGCCTTCAATAACAACACAGAATGTTGAAGGTTGTGCCTTGTCCAGCGATGTTTATTGTTCCACTGCTTCACAATCTGTCGAAGTATTTACACTTCTCACAGTAAAACAAGAGGTAACTGAATGATACATGTACATCTTCAAGGAAAGGAGAGACTGTCATTATTCGTTAAAAAGAATGAATGCTGGAATAACAAGGAATGTTTCGACGTACATTTTCCTTGCAATGAAACTGGCAAAATATAGCAACAAATGGTCCTTGTAGTAAACCTGTTTCGTCTGTACCTCTAGATATGATGGGTGCACTCTGCTTAAATATTACAACTTGGAGGCTTATGTCACGTCGACGAATGGCTGTCTATTATTTTGATATTGTGTTAATCCAGCAGGCTGTCGACCAAAGAGTACATTTCAGTTCAGTTCAGCAGTCATGAAGGAGATTTGCGTCCGAAAGTGTATGAAACAGTGACGCACTAAACAGCCAGGGAAGTTGGATGCCGGGGTCGGAACCTCGAAGGTTTAATTGGACAGGATAGGCGATCGCTTGGTCCGACTTACTGTAATTTTTCTGTGGGACAGCTGGTGACAGCAAGTCCATTGTAGTGTTCTTTCTTAAGAATATGTGGTACTGCGAAGGGCGGTTTCGGTTCTCCCCAACGTTCGCTTTGTCTTGATAATAATAATAATAATAATAATAATAATAATAATAATAATAATAATAATGTGTGTATTTATATAGCGCCTTACCATGAGTTAAGACATGCTCAAGGCGCATACATACATACCCATTACAATATACAATAACAGTCAATCACATCAAAGGTAACTTAACAAACTTAATAACATAGGAGTCAGACATTTACTTCAGGCATTCGACAAACTGATGTACAGCGTCACCGCTTAACCATGAAACTGGGGAGAGGGGTAGGAGAGACAGGAGGGTGGTAGGGGGCTTAGGCAAGCTAGTACAAAGAGAACAGTGAGGGGAGGAAGATATAGGGAACGATTTCAAGAAGAGGTGAGTTTTGAGAGCACAGCGAAAGGTCGAGGGAGATGTAGAGTGACGAACAGAGGCGGGGAGGTCATTCCAGATAGAAGGAGCCTGATAAAAGAAAGAGCGTTCACCAAATTTTGTTTTAACTGGAGGGTCCTCCGGGAACCTGAGGATTCTTGTGTCTGCGGAAGAGCGTAGCTGTCTAGCGGGTGTGTAGGTGCGCATGGGTTTAGAGAGGTATTGAGGAAGGGATTCAGCGAAGTAATGGTAGCAAAGACAGGCAATCTTGTATTGGACTCTAGCACTAATGGGCAACCAGTGGAGAGAGCGGAAGAGAGGAGTGAGATGATCTGACTTTTTTGACTTACAGATGAGTCGAGCTGCAGCATCTTGCACTCTTTGAAGTTTATCGGTGAGATATGCGGGATAGCCGGCAAGAAGGCCGTTGCAATAATCCAGGCGACTGAGAATAAGACCACAGACTAGGATAGGAGTAGCTTGAGTAGTGAGTAGGTGTCCGATTGCGCTTATCTGTCTGAGTTGTATGTATGCAGATTTGCAAGTGTTCTGGACAAAGTCGGAAAGAGAGAGATGAGAGTCGAGAGTGACACCAAGGTTTTTGACTGATGGAACAAAGGCGACGTCAGCATCTCCTACCCTGATGGCAACCATTTGCTCAATTCGCTTTGAAGTGATTGCAAACGCTCGCTGTCCTGATGAGCATTTGTTCTCTCTTGTTGGAAAATCGAGCGTTTGCTTGTCTTGATGGCGAGTGTTCTCTCTTGATTGGCGAGCGTTCGCTTAGTCTTGATAGTGTGACCGGATGGTCGACAGAAAGAGACGAGAAGAAGCGAGAGTAGAGGGACAACCGCGCTCACTGCAACATTTCTTCTCTTTATTACAACCAACCTGTAATCATAGTACAGCACTAATGAGTAAAATGACTAAAAACACACACACAAATACAGTGAATACATTAAATACACACGTCTGACGATGTAGTACCATTCTGTAGGAGAATGACATGGGGTCTAACCCGGAACATCCTGAGAAAATACTTAACAAGAATACAAACAGTCTAGATACTGTGCAGAAACTGCAGAACATAAACCAAATAATGTCATAGAACCAATATAAGTGGGACTAACATCATGGGAGTTCACTACGGTCATTCCCAAAGGAATGATTACCAACAAAAGTTAATCATATAAACAATGTTTAAGTCCAAAATACTGCAAGACTTCAGCATAAAATCATAACAACATTACAAATTAAAACATGACAGGGTAACAAGAACAGGGTAAGGCCTAATCCCACAAACCTCAGGACTGCTCCCACCGGTGCATTAGGCTTGCTCTGCTACACATATGTCAGCGTCATTCCTGTGAAATGCCAATAATCCCATTGAAAACACTCCGTAATAACTCAGCTCGGTTACACACAAAACCATGAGAATAACAGTAATCAGTACAATACATCACTTCTTCATCATTGGTTCTGAAACCATGAAGAAAACCAAAACATTTCCTAAGTCCATCAAACTACTGAAACTGAGAGAAGTATACTGAAAATCCTTTATTATCTCCAAGGATCAACTGTACGGACAACAAGTATCAATTTGGGATACTTCCTGATAAAAGCCCTGAGCACTGAAAGTCTAGAGAATATCTGTAGTAGACAGCTTCTGCTGCCGAGAAAGGGTTTGTTGACATTCGTTGGGGAAGACCTCCCGTACTAAACATAGACTGCCGCGTCATACGGGAGACCCCATTAGCATACGACCTTCTCCGTGCGCGTGCACAATGCGCGCCACCTTCCCGCCAAAACCCAGCCTC
>JAWQFJ010027214.1:35000-40000 GCA_034096865.1 Theodoxus fluviatilis
TAAAAAAATTGTACTTATTGCTTCCACATCAATATCCGAATTGCAGATAAAGTAGGTTCAACATTAAAGACAAAAAATCATATCTGGCCAAATAATCAGTTTACAGCAAAAAGTGTCTGTATGTTCTTAAATTATTATACATGTAACATACCTGCAAAATTACAAGTCATCATCATTATCCTGTGATGAGTTTTAGTAATTAATAGATTTGAACTCTATGAAAAAAACACATTTTGAGAAAATGGCAAAAACAACTTTTAGTCATGCATAAGTCCTTCTAAAACTATCCATCATGGCTAAAACTTGTTTCATTTATTCATACATTCATCCAGCAGGACTACACATGCTAAAAAAATGAAACTGAACTTACAGTTTCCAGTTTTTAGTGTTTTTGTGCAGTGAGTACAAAAAAATGCAGGGATGGAAAAGTTCATGCTCAAGAGGAAAGGATCAGCCCTACTACTACACAGGAAATGCCAAGGTCAATAAAGGCAACTTCAGAGACACATGCTGTGAATGAGTCAACAACAAGTCAGTTTGCCATTCCAGCACCATAGGTTTCCCCTTCTTCTTCCTCCTGAAGCCTCCTCTTCTGATGCATTGAGTTGAAGGCATGAAGCCACATACTGACATAGTGTAGGCGCTGTTGCTATGCCTGAACAGAGGCTGCCACATTAGCTTTCTTCATTCTTCTGGCATCACAGGCTCCACATTTCAAGCAAAGTTTTCTGGCTAAGCCATTGTCTTCATCGTATAGTATGCTGAAGGTGAGACCAGACCGAAAACAGTTCGGGCAAAGAACATCGTTCATTAGTTCACTCAGCTGATCTAAGTGCACGTTGACCCACTTATGATCGGTTTCAATCGGCTGCTTCGCTTCTGCCTGCATCATCTGTATCTTCCTCCTTGATGCCGATGTGTTTGAAGTTTCTTCCGGAATCGAGGCAGTTGAGATGGAGGGACGAGGAGGCAGCAATCGCGATGGCACTGTCAACGCAGGCGTTGACGAAGTAGAACTAGACTTTCGACCTTGACCGCGAAGTATTTTCGAGGTGCGTGCAGCCGAAAGCTGCTCTCTTCGCCCACTATTTTTCGGTCGCGGCATAATGTTGAGTTTATTCACTCATGGGCATTCTCTGATTGTTTGATTGAAGTCGAATTTATTCGATTTGGTGCAAAACATAAACTAACTGAGAGAATTAGCGTTGAAGCGGCAGCCATGTTTACGATGCATTGTGGGCCAGGGAATCCTCGCTTTGGAGTCTCTGATTGGTTGAAACAAGTGGAATTCCCTCTCTAAGCTCAATGATTGGCTAGTGAGTTTGCAAACAACCCTGTGTACGCTGTTTGAAATCATCAACTAAAAATAGACCACTATAGTTGGCGGAGTGATTTCCCTTGCTGTGCTCGATCGAAAAGACGAGCTTTCCAACGGTACCGGGCGTGAACCTCTTCGTAGAATAGATCGAAAGTTACAATTTTTCCAAAAGTCATAAAATACGATGCATCAATGACGTTTTTAACGTTTTTTACGAGGAGTGATGTTTTTAAAAGCCATTTTATTCAACTAATTATCGAATGACAGGTCGAAAAAAACACGTGGGAGCATTTGCAAGTGTTTGAACTACTCAAAACTGATGTTATCTCAAAAACGTCCAGATATGAAATTTTCCCAACTTTTCGACCCGTGTCTTGCCTTAATGGCTAACATAGCCTAGAAAGGCTGATAGGCCGTAAAACACTGTCCATCTATCCATCCATCCATCCATCCCCCTGGCTAGCTGCCTGCCCTGCTTGGGATGGCCCCTGGCTAGCTGCCTGCCCTGCTTGGGACGGCCCCTGGCTAGCTGCCTGCCCTGCTTGGGACGGCCCCTGGCTAGCTGCCTGCCCTGCTTGGGACGGCCCCTGGCTAGCTGCCTACCCTGCTTGGGACGGCCCCTGGCTAGCTGCCTGCCCTGCTTGGGACGGCCCCTGGCTAGCTGCCTGCCCGGCCCCTGGCTGAGCTGCTGGAGCAGAGCAGACGTAGCCAGCCGAGCACCCGGGGGCTGCAGCTGATGAGGGGACATCTCACTGCTCTGACCCTCTGCCCACTCTTCTGTGCACTCATTCACCCATTCTTGCACCCACTACTCTGTTATTCTGCCCCCTTCTGTGTACTCATTCACCCATTATTGCATCCACTCTGTCCTTCTGCCCACCTCTGTGTACTCATTCACCCATTCTTGCACCCACTACTCTGTGCTTCTGCCCACTCTTCTGTGTACTCATTCACCCATTATTGCACCCACTACTCTGTTATTCTGCCCCCTTCTGTGTACTCATTCACCCATTATTGCATCCACTCTGTCCTTCTGCCCACCTCTGTGTACTCATTCACCCATTCTTGCACCCACTACTCTGTTATTCTGCCCCCTTCTGTGTACTCATTCACCCTCCTTGCATCCACTCTGTCCTTCTGCCCACCTCTGTGTACTCATTCACCCATTCTTGCATCCACTGATACTTCTAACCATTCATTCATCCATGTAGTCATTCACCATTTCTTTCATCTACTCCTCTTTCTTTCGACCCATTCACTCCTCTATCCATTCATTCATGTATTTTTGCATCCACTCCTCTTTGCTTCTGCCCATTCAGTCATCCCTGTATGTGTTCACAGGGGCAGGCAGCTGTCTGGATGTGCTGAGTGTGGGAAGACCCCTGCTGGTGGTCATCAATGACACGCTGATGGACAATCACCAGGGGGAACTGGCACAGAGGCTGGGACAAGATGGCCACCTCCACCACTGCACCTGCAGGTAGCTATGTAGTTGTGTGTCTGTGTCTTTTTTGTCTGTTTTAGGAAGCTGTCCTATCCTGTCCTGTACCCTCTGCCACTGCACCTGCAGGTCTCTATGTAGTTGTGTGTCTGTTTCTTGTCTTAGGAAGCTGCCCTGTCCTGTCACCTCCACCACTGCACCTGCAGGTCTGTGTAGTTGTGTGTGTCAGTTTTGTCTTGTCTCATCTGTGTCTGGTCATACATATTATTCTTCCCCGTCTAGTCCGTTACTCTCTGCTGCTGAAACCTGTAGGTCACTACAGTAGTCTGTGTCATTTTTGTCGTCTCATCTATTTCTCTTATCTGACTTGCCCAGTGCTGCCTTGTCCTGTCCTGTAAGCTCTCCCTGCATACATCTGCATTATATAGTTGTCTGTGTCATTTTTGCCTTGTCGTCTCTGTTTCTCATGTGTGACTTACCTAATGCTGCCCCGTCTTGTCCTGTCATCTCGACCACTGTACCTGCAGGTATATTGTCATGTCATGCCAAGCCCTGGTGGGAACATTGGGTGTTGTGCCAGGCTGGGTGCTGCACGTGGTGCGCCATTTGTTTCGGGCTTGGGTTGCATGGAGAAGGGTGGTGTGGTGTGCACTGTCTGTATAGCATTGCTGCTGCTCTCTCAGCATATGCACTTGTTGGAGTGCACTGTCTGTATAGCATTGCTGCTGCTCTCTCAGCATATGCACTTGTTGGAGTGCACTGTCTGTATAGCATTGCTGCTGCTCTCTCAGCATATGTGCACTTGTTGGTGTGCACTGTCTGTATAGCATTGCTGCTGCTCTCTCAGCATATGCACTTGTTGGAGTGCACTGTCTGTATAGCATTGCTGCTGCTCTCTCAGCATATGCACTTGTTGGAGTGCACTGTCTGTATAGCATTGCTGCTGCTCTCTCAGCATATGCACTTGTTGGAGTGCACTGTCTGTATAGCATTGCTGCTGCTCTCTCAGCATATGTGCACTTGTTGGAGTGCACTGTCTGTATAGCATTGCTGCTGCTCTCTCAGCATATGTGCACTTGTTGGTGTGCACTGTCTGTATAGCATTGCTGCTGCTCTCTCAGCATATGCACTTGTTGGAGTGCACTGTCTGTATAGCATTGCTGCTGCTCTCTCAGCATATGCACTTGTTGGAGTGCACTGTCTGTATAGCATTGCTGCTGCTCTCTCAGCATATGCACTTGTTGGAGTGCACTGTCTGTATAGCATTGCTGCTGCTCTCTCAGCATATGCACTTGTTGGTGTGCACTGTCTGTATAGCATTGCTGCTGCTCTCTCAGCATATGCACTTGTTGGAGTGCACTGTCTGTATAGCATTGCTGCTGCTCTCTCAGCATATGCACTTGTTGGAGTGCACTGTCTGTATAGCATTGCTGCTGCTCTCTCAGCATATGCACTTGTTGGTGTGCACTGTCTGTATAGCATTGCTGCTGCTCTCTCAGCATATGCACTTGTTGGAGTGCACTGTCTGTATAGCATTGCTGCTGCTCTCTCAGCATATGCACTTGTTGGAGTGCACTGTCTGTATAGCATTGCTGCTGCTCTCTCAGCATATGCACTTGTTGGAGTGCACTGTCTGTATAGCATTGCTGCTGCTCTCTCAGCATATGCACTTGTTGGAGTGCACTGTCTGTAAAGCATTGCTGCTGCTCTCTCAGCATATATGCACTTCTTGCTTATGTCCCATCTGTAACACATTGTATTGTACACAAATGCTGGATGAGCCCTTGCTATGGGCTGCTGGCCTGAAACGATGAAGTCTGAAGTGCACTGGCATCATGATACAGACTTTCAGCTTTTCCGGCATGCATTGTGATTCAGGATTAGACACCTATTTTTGTATGAAAATCAGACGCAGTTTTAGTTGTGAAAAGGAGTTGCCACATTCCCATGATGATCATTATCGCCCCAGTCATACCACTGCTGATGAGTGATACCACTGAGGAATGTGTGAGCTTCCCCTGCCTGTGACCCAACACAATTTGTAAGAGGCAAATAAATCAGGGAAATAGTGACGACCTTGCTCTTATGAAACCAGTTCTTGTGATTGTTAGTGACCAATGGCCTTACATAGCCTACAAAGGCTGATAGGCTGTACATCCATCCATCCATCCATCCATCCATCCATCCATCCATCCGCCCATCCATCCATCCATCCGCCCATCCATCCATCCGTCCGTCCGT